>PVJA010029923.1:0-26216 GCA_004027025.1 Myocastor coypus
AAAAAAAAAAAAAAAAAAAAAAAAAAAAAAAAAAAAAAAAAAAAAAAAAAAAAAAAAAAAAAAAAAAAAAAAAAAAAAAAAAAAAAAAAAAAAAAAAAAAAAAAAAAAAAAAAAAAAAAAAAAAAAAAAAAAAAAAAAAAAAAAAAAAAAAAAAAAAAAAAAAAAAAAACAACTAGCATCAACTAGATAATTCAACATCAACATCAGAAATTAGTTCTACTCTGATTTCCTCTGTACTTTTCCGCAGGAAAAAATAATTCAACATCCGCAAGATGATATAAAGATAAACAACATAAGACTAATAGCCATCAATGAGAAAGAAGGGATCAATATAGATGGTATAAAAAGAATACAGGCAGAAGTAATAACAGAAACCTTTCCAAATATGGGGAAAAAATTTTACATTCAGGTTATTGAAGCATACAAAATTCCAAATAGCAACAATCCAATCAAAACCACACCCACACATGTAATAATAAAAATCCCAGAAATCCAGCATAAGAACAGTATACTAAAAGCCACTAGAGAAAAGAAACAGATCACATTTAAAGGAAAACTCATTAGAATAACAGCAGATTTCTCTTTACAATCCATCAAGTCAGAAAGAGTATGGAGCAAAGTACTACAAATTTTGCAAGTAAACAAATTCCAATCCAGACTGATATACCCTTGAAATGAGTATATTATTGAAGGAAAACTCTTTCAACTATAATGGTGAAGTGAAATACTTCCAGGACAAAGAACAACTAAAAAATTTAATGAGGACAAAGCCAACTCTACACAATTTACTAAATGATATTCTAGAGAGGGATAAAAATGACCACAACTTCATGAAAAAGAATGGAAAGAACCGACCAAATAGGGAAAACAATTAAACACAGGAGGAAAAGAGGTATGCAACAACTATTCTTTTGTATACAGCAACAAAATATTTCCAGCAGCATATTCTACAAATGGACTTTTCCTGCCCCCTACGGGTCATGACTTAGTCCAGATCTACAGGGTGGATATCAAGGAAATAGTAGTAGCTCAGTCCCACACCTGGCCACCAGTAAGCGTCATGGATACTGTCCATGTACATAACATACTAGAAATTTGTGTGATATCCTATACCCACACTGTTAGACGTTCTGGTCATACATTTGCCATTCCAGCATTTGTGTTATGTCTTATTCTTAGTAATGGTTTACTACCATAGAAGCTTTTTCTTAGTCGATATTTTTGCATATATTAACCTACTTGAATATTTCAAGACTACTTTGAATTATTTACAGATTCGTACATATGATACAAAACATTCTGACCTCTAAGTGAGACTTGCAATATGATCTGAATATTAGGATATTGTTTTGAAATATTTAATTTAATTTTTAATTAATTAATAATAAATTTTCTCAATATTACTTAATTATAATTTTTGTTTTATGATTCATACTGTATCTTTGACTAACAATCTACTTATAAGACATGGTATGATATTTTCTCTGAGCATTACAAACTTTTTTAATTTTATTTCTTTTATTTTTAATTACTTTTAATAAGAAATATCAATATGATAGTTTCACAACACATTAATAGTACATTTGCAATAATTGACACATTGCATATTGTCCTCACAATAGTAATACACAGCACAGGGTGTGGACATGATACATTTTCTAATTGATATTGCTAAGGAAAGAAAAAAATATTCTTTTCAACTAACAGGAAGTCAATGTATACATAGTTCAACGTTCCATAATTACAATGGGTTACCAGTGAAACTGGTAATGTTGGAGGTTGTCGATTTCAGTCTCTTACAACTTATCATACTAATCTACTTCTGCTTTTTATGCCTCATAATTAAGCTTTTCCACTGGGTGATCAAGGGCAAGTTAAAGCAAGACCTGAATAACAAAACATTCATCTTTTGTATCTTTCAAGGCCAAATCCCATCAGGATTAACTTTGGAACCACACTATAGTTCATTTATCCCTTTCCTCTAAGGTTCCATAATCTCCTTGACCAGAAAATTTGGAACACCTCTCAGTTATAGGATATTACAGCACAGGTTCTCTTATGTCCTGAGTCCTTACTGACCTTGAAGGGCTAGGGCCAAAATATTGGCTATCCTCATAGCCCTTCTTTTTCTCCCATTTTTGGTCTGTTAACTTACATTCTCAACCCTCCAGCAGAGAAGTTTCGTGATACTATTACTCTATAACATAGGTAATTCAGCTTAACATCACTGGCTTTCTGAATATCAAATATCTTTGACTTAGCTGGAAATTGATATTTTCTGACAATCACTGATATTCTAATAAATCTCTATACAATGTGATAAAAGCAGTTACACATTTTTGCACAGACATTTGGAAATCCAAGGATGTACAAAATTGAAGCCTGTCAAGGGTATGGTATTTTGCCCAGTCTCTTATTCTCAATTAATACCATTTCTTTTCTTTTCTTTTCCTTTTCTTTTCTTTTTTTTTTTTTTTTTTCCTTAACCAACCATCTACTTGAAAGAGAGTATAACAGTAACTGAGTTTACATTGGGAGCAGAACACATCAAAAAGATGAGAATGACATGCATTTCAAGCATAGTTTTAGTGTTGTATGATGCTATGATCAATATGATGAACCTTTTGAAGGTTAAGACCAATATCTGATTCATTCTGTGTACATAAGTGCATGGTTTTGCTCCTGCTATGTTTCACCTCTTATCTGCTTCCAGTCACTTCATTAATCCACAACACATTCAGCTGTGTTATGCCCTTACGATTTTATTTCTTCTTTAGAGTTCTTACACTGGGGAGACTATACGATATTTACACATGTAGGTCTGGTTTATTTCACTAATGAGTATACGTTCAATACACATCCATTTATATATAAAGTCTTATAGCTTATCATTATTTATAGCTGAGTAATATTCCATTGTATAAAAATACCACATTTTTTCAACCACTCTTCAAATGATGGGCATTTTGGTTGTCTCCAAGATTTGGCTATTACAAATTGGGCTGCTATGAACATAGGTGCACAGATATCGCTATGGTATGATGTTTACAGTTCTTCAGGGAAAATTCCAAGTAGGGGGATAGCTGGATTGACTGGGATTTCCAGCTCTAGTTTTTTGAGGATCCTCCACACTGCTTTCCATACTGGTTGCACCAATCTGCATCCCCACCAGCAGTGGAGAAGGGTTCCTCTTTCCCCACAGCCTCTTCCAGCATTTGTTGCTGGTTGATTTCTTTATGATAGCCATTCTTTCTAGGGTGAATTTCATGAATGGCTAGTGATGTGGAGCATTTCTTCATGTATTTATAGGCTTGCTGAATTTCTTCTCTGAGAAGTGTGTGTTCATCTCAGATGCCCATTTCTGGATTGGGTTTTTGAATTTTGGAACTTTTAGTTCTTTGTAGATTCTAGATAGAAGATCTTCATCTGAATACTTACTAGTTAAAATCTTTTTGAAATTTGTGGGTTGTCTTTTTACTCTGTTAGAAATTTCTTTTGATGAGGAAAAACTTCTTAGAGGGAGGAGGTCCCATTTGTTGATGCTCTCAAGTGTTAAACGTACATTTTGATTTTTGTTTCCTGCCTTATCTGTGCTGCTCAGGATTGTCTTTGCAATTCTGGGTCTTTTTTGGTTCCAATTAAATTTTAGGTATGACTTCTCCAGGTCTGTGAGGTATGTTGATGGTACTTTGATAGGAATTGCATTAAATCGATATAACAGTTTAGGGAGTATGGCCATATTCACAGTGTTGTTTCTTCCTATCCAGGAGCAGGGAATATCTTTCCATTTTCTGTAATCTTCTAGGATTCCTTTTTTCAGAGTACTATAGTTTTCACTGAATAGATCTTTTACTTCTTTAGTTAGGTTACTTCCCAAGTATTTCTTTTCTTTTCTTTTTCAGTGCTATTGTAAAAGGCATTGTTTCTCTAATTTCTCTTTCAGTGTGTTTGTTATCTATGTAGAGGAATGCTATTGATTTTTGTGTGTTAAGTTTGTATCATGATATGCTCCTGAATTTGCACATTAATTCTAGTAGTTTCTTGGTAGAGTTTGTGGATCAGGAGGCATTACAATTCCTGACCTAAAGAAATACTACAAAGCTACAGTAATAAAATCTGTATGGTACTGGCAAAAAAAAAATAGATCTGAGGATCAATGGAATACATTAGAAGATTCAGAAGCAAATACAAACACACTCAGCCACCTTATTTTTGGCAAAGGGGCCAAACATGTTTACTGTAAGAAAGATAGCCTCTTTAACAAATGGTGCTGGAAAAACGGGCTTTCTACATGATGAAAACTAAAACTTGACCCAAGTCTATCACCATGCACTAAACTAAAGTCAAAATGAATTAAAGATCTAAATATTAAAAGAGAAACATTAAATCTTCTGCAAGAGAAAGTGGGAGAAAATCTTGAAGACATTGGGGTATGCAAAGAGTTCATGGACAAAAATAAAAATGCACATTTAACACTTGAAAGTATCAACAACTGGGACCTCCTGCAGCTAAGAAGTTTTTGCACCTCAAAAGAAATTACCAACAGAGTAAAAAGGCAATGAACAAATTTGGAAAAGATTCTAACTAATAAGCATCTCAACAATGGTCTTCTATCTAGAATTTATAAGGAACTAAAAACCATTAGGACCCCAAAATTCAAAGACCCAATCCAGAAATGGGTATCTGAGATGAACACACACTTCTCAGAGAAGAAATTCAGCAAGCCTATAAATACATGAAGAAATGCTCCACATCGTTAGCCATTCATGAAATGCAAATTAAAACAACTCTTAGATACCATCTCACCCCAGAAAGAATGAAAACATCATACCGTAATAATATCTGTGCACCTATTTTTACAGCAGCTGAATTCATAAAAGCCAAATCCAGGAAACAACCAAAATGCCCATCATCTGAAGAATGGTTGAAAAATATGTGGCATTTTTATACAATGGAATATTACTCTGCTATAAAGAATGATAAACTAGAAGACTTAATATACAAATGGATGTACCTTGAATACACACTCATCAGTGAAATAAATCAGACCTACATGTGTAAATATCATATAGTCTCCCTAGTGTAAGAACTCAAAAGAAGAAATAAAAATGGAGAGATAGGGGCCTGGCGGGATGGCTCAGTGGTCTAAAGCGCCTGCATGGGAAGGCTTGGGCGGCTTCAGGGACTGCGGTTCGATCCCCGGCACCACATGCTGCGCCAGCCCTACCCTCGGGGTGGGCTGAGCCAGCCATAAAAATGAGTGAATAAACAAACAAAGGTTCTGAAACAAGGAAAAAAAATAAATAAATAAAAATTAAAAATGGAGAGACATAATACAGCTGAATGAGAACCAAAGACTTAAAGGTTAAATAGCAAAATAACTGGAAGCAGAAAAGAGACAAAACATACCAGGAGCAAAACTACACACTTATAGGCACAGGATGAATTAGGCAATGGTCCTAAGAAACCTAAAAAGGTTTTTGACACTGATGATAGCAGTATGTTACACTAAAACTATGCTTGGAATGCCTGTCATTCTGGCCCTTTGGATGTGTGCTGCTTCCAATGTAATTTCAGTTACTGTAATATTCTCCCTCAAGTAAATGGTTGGTTTACAAGAAAATAAAAAAGTGTATTAAATGAGAGTAAGAGAATAGGAAAAATGCCAAAGGATGGACAGGCTAAAATTTGGTACATGCTTATATTTCTAAATATCTGTGTAGAAATGTGTAAATGCTTTTATCATTTGTATAGGGATTTATTAGAATATCAATGAATGGTGGAAAATACCAATTCCAAGCTAAGCCTAAGATGTTTAATATTCAGAAAGACAATGATATTAAGTTCAAGCACCTATGTTTTAGAGTAACAGTATTACTAAGCTTTTCTTCTGGAGGGCTAAGAATATAAGTTTACAGACCAAAAATTAGAGAAAAAGAAGGGCTACAAGGATACCCAATATTTTGGCCCCACCCCTTCAAGGTCAGTGAGGACTCAGGACAGAACAGAACCTGTGCTGTAACATCTATAACTCAGTGGTTTTCCAAATCTCTGTTCAAGGAGATTCAGGTACCACAGAGGAAAGGGACTGAAGGTATATAGTGTGCCTAAGGAGAGTCTCCTAGAGAGAAATCATTCTCTCAGGCTTTCACAGACCACAAACTGGTCAAGCAATGACCATGACTCATCCAGATGGCTGACACTGACAACAGTTCTACAAAGCACTGTACATGGTTCCAAAGTAAATCCTGAAGGCATCTGACTGACCTTGGAAGATGCAAAAACTGCATGTTTTGTTATATAGGTCTTGCTTTAACTTGCCCTTGACCACCCAGCAGAAAAGCTTAAACATGATGCATAAAATGTAAAGGTAGTTTAGTATGCTGAACTGTAAAAGACTCTAATCAACAGCTTCCAACACTGCTGGTTTTACCAGTAACCCACTGAAATTATGGAATATTTGACTATGTATAAAACTACCTTCTCTTAGATCAGTGGTTCTCAACCTTTTTAATGCTGTGACCCTGCAATACAGTTCCTCATGCAGCAGTGACCCCAAACCAAAAAATAATTTTGGTGGCTACTTCAAAACTGTAATTTTGCTACAGTTATGATTCAGAATGGCTTTAGGTGACCCCTGTGTTTTGGTCATTTGACCCCTGCCAGGGTCACGACCCACAGGTTGAGAACCACTGTCTTAGATCAAAGAGAAGAAATGTATTGTATGAATAACCCTTAGAAAATTTATCATGTCTACATTCTGTGCTCTGTATAACTACAATGAGGACAACAATATGCATTGTATCAATTATTGGGAATGTATTATTAACGTGTTTTAAAACTGTCACATTGTAATTTCTTATTAAAAGAAAAAGAAATTAGAAAAACAAAACAAAAAAACCCATGGAAGAGCACACAGGAGTCAGTTAAACAGCAACAGCAGGCCTCCATTTTGCTTTTATAGCAATAAGCTGTAAGCCTTTGGTGCTGTGCCACACATCCATATCCAATTTTAGTCTTCCCATTATCCACACCAAACTACCTAAACCAACTACTGAAGTAGCTCAGGAATTATACACTTAATCTATATTCCCATATCCTTAATTCACATTCACACACTCTAGATCCATAGAAAAGCACCACGTATGTATAAATAAGGCTTGAGTTGGAACATATCTAATTCATAACAAGAGGTTATTAGATACAAATAATAGGGTCAGGGAGAAAAGTCATGGAGTACAAGTAATGGGTGGGATAATGAGGAAATAAATATTATCAAAGTATGTTATATGCATGCATAAAATGGCACAATAAAAACTAATATTTGCAAATATAAAATACAGAGGAAAACAGTGACATAGAGACAACATATGGCATTTTTGGAATATTAAGTCTTATAAAGCAAAATATAGTAATACAAAAAAATAGAAAACATTCTCTATATACATTTTAATTCCCTTTCTGAAACACTTCTTTTGACTTAGATTTACTTTATAGTTTATTTGACCCTTTTACTTATAAACAAATAGAATAATTATTTTCTTCTTTTATGTGTAAATGAGCAACTTTATTATCAAATAGTTTAGCATCAGAACATTTCTCATTCTAAAGGATTTTCTTTCTATAGCATCATACTGTGTGATACAATATTAAAACAATCAGACACTAGTTCCCATTCTAGTTTCTCCTTTATAGTCGGATAATTTTTTTATCTAAATAGTATAAATATCACTATCCATGAAAAGCATTACTTCCTTTTCATCTAGTGCAATTATGCTAGTGCCAGGTTAAGTGACCTATTTTTTTAATTTTATTAATTCTAATAAGAAATAACAATGAGACAGTTCTAAATCATGTTAGTAGGACAGCAACAACAATTAATACAATGCATATTGTTGTTTTCATAGTAGTTTTTCAAAGTACAAGATGCAGACATGGTAACTTTTGTAAACACTATTAACAAATATTTCTTCTCAGAAAGTAGTGGTATGTATATTCCAATAGTCCATATTAGTAGTGGGTTATCAGCAAAACTGGTAATGTTGGAAGCTTCTGACTTGAGACTTGAACAGGTCAGCATATTAATATGGCTTTACTTTTTATGCCTCGTGGTTAAACTTTTCTGCTGGATGATTAAGGACAAGTTAAGCACAACCTACATAACCAAAAATGTAACTTTTGTATCTAACAAGATCAGTTGAATCCCCTCAGAGGGGCTGGGGAGATAGCTCAGAGGCACAAGTGCCTGCCTAGAAAGATCCCCTCAGGATTTATCTTGAAACCTTTGTAGAACTTTTGTCCATGTCAGCCATCTGGATAAGTCACAGCTATTGCTTGACCAATTTGCTCTCTGTGAAAGCCTGACGGAATTTTGTCTCTCTAGGTGACTCTCCTCGGGCACATTACACATCATTGATCACTTTCCTCTGTGGCCCCATAATCTCATTGAACAGAAAATTTGGGACACCACTGAGTTATAGGATGTTAGAGTACAGGTTCTCTATGTTCTCAGTCCTCACTGACCTAGAGGGACTAGGGCCAAATATTGGCTATCTTTGCAACCCTTCTTTTACTCTAATTATTTGGTCTGTAAACTTGTTATTAACCCTCCAGAAGAGAAGCTTAGTGATACCGTTACCCTATAACATAGGCACTTGAGCTTCACATCACTATTTGTCTGAGTATCAAATGCCTTAGACTTAACATGAAACCAGTATTGTCCATCAACCAATGATATTCTAATAAATCCCCTTAGAATGTGACAAAAAAAAAAAAAAACAATTACACATTTTTACACAGGAATTTAGAAATCTAACCATATACAAAATGTAACAAGATGACCTGTTTTACAGGTCACCTACAAGAAATACAATCATAATTACAGAAACAAATTCTCCTTAGCACAAAGAAATTTGTACAATTATGTAAGGCAGATAAGATCAGAAATCACCCCCATTCAGAGATAGCATTTCAACAATCTGCAAAGCACTGTGCCGGATCCAAAAATGTGGTGATAGCAATGCTTGTTTATCTTTACAGCATCAGCCAGCTGAACAAGGGAACATTTGGCCAGAATGGCACCAACCAAAATACCAATGGACCAAAGCTATCCAAATTAAGTGACTGGAAAGAAAAAAATGGCAAACATTTGTATGGTCAGGCCGAAATAGCTGTTAGGAGAGTGTTAGACGGAAGATATTTACATATTCTTCTGTACCCACAGTCACGTCTAATCAGACCATTCAGTGTTTTCTATGTAAACTCTGCATTTCAGCAGATGGGAGAAGACCAGCTATCATCCTCTTCACATAACACAAACATTCAGCCAAATATAGTGCATCATAAATATTGCTAAGGAGAATTAATCATCACCAGCTTTTCTGCAGGGGATACAGAAAGTCACAAAAACTCTATCCTTTTGTGCAGGTGAGGATCAGTTTTTAAATGCTTCAACTCTACTGGCTTTGCTGATGAAGTTCTTCAGGACGTCATAGTCCATTTCTGCAAAGCCTGAAGTTCATGTTACAACAGTCAAATGGTTTATGCAAAACCTGAAGCAGAATTTTTCTAAATCCTGGGTATCATACTTCACCACAGCCGAGAGCAGAGCAGTGGGATTCTCCTCACAGATTCCTTGCTTGATGCTCTGTTGGAAGAGCTTTTTCAAATGACTTTCTCTATAAAATGTAGCCAAATCAAGCAATCCTACTGCCTCCTCGGGAGAAAGACTGATGCTATCTGTGTACAGGTATTCCAGGAAGGCTCAGTATACCGGATATGAAAATTCACTCATTTCTACAATATCATCCTCATTATCTTCCAACAAAGAACAAAAATGCTCATATCTAATTTTGAGAAGCACTTCATGGGCATGAACGAATTTCCCACTTACCAGAAACTTCAGGTCTGCAGTGTCTGGGTTATCAAATTCCCTCTTTAGTAACTCAGCCACAATGAGGTGGCCATCAGTTCCATGGAAAGGTGGTGCCAGGTGACAGTAGGCATGGCACAGCAGGCAAACAAACTGGCCATGGCACTGGCCCCACATGTACACATGCCCACCCTTGGTCTTGGTGGCAGACATGTGGGCAGAATGACAGGTTGAGATTTCTATGATCCTGTCCTTTTCCACAATGACAGGGGTTGGCTACAACTTGTTACTTTCATTGCCAATGCCCAACTGGCCATAAGAATTTGCACCCCATGCATACACTTGACCTTCATCTGTCAATACTAATGTGTGTGAGTAGCCACAGGAAACCCACTGCACACAAATGCTTTGCAAGGCTGCCTCTCTACAGGGGGTTGGCTAGCTGCCACTGCTGCTAAGTCCCAATTGCCCATTCCCATTGTAACCCCAGACATAGATCTCCCCAGTGTTCACCACTGCCATTGAGCACATCTGCCCACGCACTACGTTCACAACTACTTTATGCTGTAAGCAGCCAATGACTCTTTGAGATTGCCTGGTTAGCTGTGGATCCAGACCCTATCTGCCAGTGTTATTATAACCCCAAGCAAACACCTCTCCATCAGATGTTAGCACCGAAGAATGGTAAGATCCACAGGCAACTTCAATAACTTGCTTGTTCAACAAATTAGTAAGAGATATGGCTGGGCTCTAAACCATGATTAACTGTCCCACTGCCCAGCTGGTCATATGCATTTTGACCCCAACTAAAGATTTCTCTTTCTCATCATTAACTGTAGTATATAAAGCTTCATTGCCAGCACTGCCAAAGACACAAGCCTGATGGATTAGCTACAGTTCTTCCTCAGAACAAAGGGGAAAAATTGGCCACTTCTGCACATCTAACATCTTCAAAGATTACAGACTACCCCATATTGACTCAGTGCAGGTCCACGCTGCGTGTCCTCCACCTCTTGGGTCACAGTCACCGCTGGGTCACAGGCTCAGTACAGCCCCAGGATGGTGCCTCCCCCTTAGCAGCCAGACTTCAGTCAGGTGCACTCCCAGAATAAAAAGTTTTAAACAGGTATGTTGTGTTGTTCTGGTGTCGGTGCCGAAAGAAACGGCGAGAAGACCTGATGAAGGTAGATCAGAGGGCTCACCGAGACTCGAAGTGAGCCTCGATCTTCAGAAGGATGTTCCTTTTATTCAGTGTTCAAGAACAGGAAATTGCGTAACTGCTTTGGGGAGATTGAAAACATTCCAAGCAGGGGAGGAGACAACCAGAACCCCCTGCAGGTGTCCTTGGGCTCTATTGTTCTCTACTAAAGATACTTTGTCCTTATCTCTATATTGAACCAGGCAGGATGTTTTTCTCAGCACTGGGAGTAGCTTTTTGCCCCCACCAAGGGAAGCCCAGTCCCACCTACACACACTTGATCAATTTCCTGGCTTCCTGCCAGCTCCCAACCTACAACACAGGTGCAAAGTAAAATTTTGAGCAAGACAATGGCCACAACACATGGTAACAACAAAAACTTCAATTTAAAAATGAGTCATTCTATCTTGGAATTTCTTCCACATGATGAAATTCCAGGTGCTTTTAATGAATTAAAAATACATCTGCCCAAAAGAAGTCAGTGAAGTTACTGTCTGGTTCACAAACAGTAATTATATAGTGTTATCAATCACCAATATTGTCTCTGCAAAATGTGTGGTCTGCATAAGTATATGTGTAGAACAGACTTCTGCACCCAAAATAAGGCAGAAGCAAGGCACAGCAGAAACAAATTTAATAGGAAATGCTTACTGTTGTTGTTGTGTATCAAATTTTAAAAATTTACAAAAGAATAGCCATCATTTAAAATAATTTATAAGGGACTGGGGAGATTACTCCATGGCACAAGTGCCTGCCTGGCAAAGGCAAGGTCATGAGTTGAAACCCTGGTCCCCAAAAAAAATAAAATAATTTATAAATTTTGTAACTTCGACTCTGCAAAAGTACATTATCACAACGATTTCTGTATAAGCACTGTGCATGTCTGTGAAAACACTAAAACTTCCTTAATAATTAAGATGTTCTTTCTGTACATTTACCTTTGTACAAGATAAAATTTCTCAAGATCTTAGCTCTTTAGGCAACTGCCAAGTTGTTAACAATCTACTAGTTTCTGATCCATCCTGTCAAAGTATACTTGAATTCTCAAAAAGGAATTTCAGCTGACTACAGTTATAAAATTGGCAAACAATTACCAAGCACAGATATATACATACCACTCTTCAACTTACTGATCTGTGATTACACTTTTGCTACTCATCATACCTAGGCAACCTTCAGTAATACACCTTGCAAAAATATGTATGTTAACCTTTCTAACTTGCTGGTAAGAATATAAAGTACCACATTCAGTATAGAAATTAGTATATAGGTTACTAAAAAAATGAAAATAGGGGCCCAGCGGGATGGCTCAGTGGTCTAAAGCGCCTGCTTGGGGAAGCTTGGGCGGCTTCAGGGACCGCTGTTCGATCCCCGGCACCACATGCTGCGCCAGCCCTGCTCTTGGGGTGGGCTGAGCCGGCCATAAAAATGAGTGAATAAACAAAAGGTTCTGAAACAAGAAAATAAATAAATAAATAAATAAAATTTTTTTAAAAAATGAAAATAGAGCTACCACAAGGCTCAGCTAGAAAACTGATTGCTATATCCAAAAGCTTTAGAGTTACATACTATACAGATATACATGTACCCATGTTTAATGGGCCACTGTCCATACTAGCCAAGATGTAGAATGAGCCTAGGTGCCCAGATAAGTGAGTGTAGAAAATGTGAGTTAGATATCTATAGATATATGGATATATATATATATATATGAATATTAGTTATAAAGATCAAAATTTTGTCATTTGCAGGAACTTAGCTGGATCTATATATAGATCATTAACTGAAATAAATCACTCAGAAAGACAAATATCACATATTCTCCAAAACAAAACATATAGGAATTTTTAAATGACAGGAAGTAAAAAGGAGACTATTATTCAACAAAAAGAACAGAAAAATGGGGGAAGTTGGGGTTAAGGCAGGAGGCATATGACCAAAATGTATTACACACATTGAAACCTCCCATAAAAGTGACACTAGGAAAGAAAAAACCCCAAGAGGTTTATAGAGTAATGAAGATGATCAAAGTATGTTACATGGACGTACAAACTGAAACCTATTAATTCGTATTAAAAATGGGCATGGTAGTGCACACATGTAATCCCAGCACTCGGGAGGTTGAGGCAAGAGGATTGGTGTGAGTTCGAGACCAGCCTGGGCTACAGAAAGTGAGCTCAAGGCCAGCCTGAACTGCATAGTGAGACCCTGTCTCAAAAAGACAAAAAAAAAAAAATGTATTGAGAAAGGTATAAAGCAAAAAAAAAAAAATTAATGTTACTACTGTATATTATAAAGGTAGCACAGAGCTGGGGAGACAGTTCAGTGGTCTACAGTACCTGCCTGGCAAATTCAAGGACCCAGGTTTAATCTGCGGTACCACATGCTGTGCTGGCCCTGGAACCCCAGGCAAGCTGTGCCAGCCACTGAAACCAGGCATCCTGGTGCACACCTGCAATTCCAGTGTTGTGGAGACTGAAAGAGGATCACTATGACTGAGCTGTGTAGTGAGACACTGTAGCAAATAAATGAACAAATAAAAGATTTTAAAAATTTTTTTAAACAATAGCCTAGAAAATGTTTCTTTTGATATCATAGCCCAAGTCACACAAAAACATTATTCACAACAGCCAAAATGTAGGAAAAAAAAATTGTTTCCATCAACATATTAGTTGATAAACAAAATATAATACCTATACACACACTTTCAGCTACAAAAACTGATGAAATTCTAATAACATGTTAAAACCTGGAAAACACTAGGTTCTAGATAAATTAAGTAAACCTAACCTAAAGTAAAATTATTCTTATTCCACATTTGCACTTATACAAGTTACTTACAGTGAAGACAGGGTTAAAAGTATTACTTGGATAGTATTCTTTGTGTTGGATGATGAAAAAGATCTGAAAAGAAACTGTGATGGTGTTCACATTGTGAATGTACTTTATACCACTGAATTGTACTTTAAAACAGTTCAAATGGGCTAGCAAGATAGCTCAGCAATCTAAAGGGCCTGCTTAGGCAAGCTTAGGCAAGTGCAGAGATGTAGTTCAATCCCCAGCAACACATGCCATGCCAGTCCCATCCCAAGGACAGTCTGAGTCAGCCACAAAAAAAAAAAAAAAAAAAAAAGTTCAAATGGTAATTTTATGTTACTCATATTTACCACCATTTTAAGCTATTATAATAAAAAAGAAAATCCACATAATGGACATGAAATTTTATGATCAAATGCATGACCTGACTAAATTAATGACCTCAAAACTTCAGTAACTAAATTAAGATCAACAATAGGACAAAAAACGGAGTGTATTATGTGAAAAACATGTGAATATTTACTTCAAAGAAGGTGAACAAGGGTTGGCCAGATAGCTCAGCAAATTAAAGTGCCTGTTTAGGCAGATGCAGGGACTGGGGTTCAATCCCCAGCATGCCCTGCCAGTCCTACCCCTGGGGCATGCTGAGATGGTGATTGACACTCGGCATTGTGGCACACACCTGTAATCTCAGTATTTGGGAGACTAAAAACAAGAGGATCACTACGGGCCGGATCTGTGTAGTGTGACCCTGTAGAACCTATACTAAATACATTAAAAAAAAAAACTATGAATCACATGACAATAGGGCGAGCAACCTCATTAATCATTTGGTGAATATAAGTTAATGCTACAATGACATAAAATTACATACCTATAGAAAACTAAAAATTTTTTAAACTGCCCAAATTAAACATTGGTAAGTAAGTGCATGAAAGAGGTGAGCTTCAGTGAGCTGCTCAGGAGGAAAGAAACTCCACCCCTGCTTCACCCCTTACACCTCACCACCATCTGTGACCTTGGGGAGCTGCAGTGAGCAGCTTCGGAGTGGAGAAACTTGACCCTCTGTTTCCCCACACACTATCATGGGAGCTACAGTGAGCCTCAGTAAACATCAGAAGCTTCAGAGAACTGCTCCAGAAATGAGAAACTCTGTACCTCACCCACCAAACATTGTGGGAATGAAGGTGTAAGGGACGAATGCTCCTTGTAAAAATGTAAGGGGCAAATGCTCTCTTTAAAAATGTAAGGGACGAATGCTCTCTTTGTTCCTGTCCAGGAGCAGAGCCTTCTGTCCCTTGACTCCCAGTGTGCTGGGAGATGAGGTAATACAGTTGTAGATAGCCCAAGTTAGCTAGGAGTCAAGGCGAGCTCTACCTCTCCTTTGCTCAAGAGTTTCTTTGATCAAGAGATCTATGAAATATGCCTTCCCTGACCATATTAGGGAGTTCCCCTCATCACCTGGCCTTAGGCTTCCGCTTGATTATTCCCCCCAATAACTGTAACGAGCCATTTGAACTAACCAATGCTATTTGTTTCTGTACCTGTGCCCACGTGGACCCTTCCTCCCTTTGTTCTATGTACTTATAAACCCCGACCCTGCTCAACTCGGGGCTCTTTGTTCCTGCGTGTACATCGAGCCCCATGCATGGACAAATAATGCTGATTACATGAAAAGGCGTCTGTTGGTGTCTTCCTTGCGTGGCGGGCGTACCAACCCTAACATTTGGGGGCTCGTCCGGGATCTGGGATTGCCCTCCCTGCGCCAGGAGACTTCAACAGTCACCTCTCGGGGTAAGTACGGCCGTCTTTCTCTGTCTCCTTTACTTGTTTTACTTTCATTTTTGCGATCACTTGGTTTTGTTGCAACTGGTTCCAGGAGGCGTGAGCTCTTGGACCAAGTGACCTACCTGCCTTCGGGCGTTCGCATCACAACTCGATTCCCCGAGGGACGCCTTGGGGTTTGCAGGCTCTTAGAGCCTGATTTGTGGTGGGTTCACCAGTTTGTTAACTTTCATCTCACATATAAGGGAGTTTGTTTGCTGAGTTTGGTTTGCGTAGCAGACTTTGTTTTTCCCTAGGGAGTCTTTTAAGCTGGCATCTCTCTTAAGTGTTTGTTTTTGTTCCCTAGGGAACCTTTTACGCGGACATCTGTCTCTTAAGTGTTTGTTTGTCTTTGTTCGTGTGGCGCCGTTAACCCCTTTTTCTCCACAGCACCAACCATGGGACAGGCTGCGTCTACTCCTCTCTCTCTCACTCTAGACCATTGGTCAGAGGTGCGAGAGAGAGCTCATAACCTTTCTTTGCTTGTTAAAAAAGGTAAATGGCAGACTTTCCGTTCGTCGGAATGGCCCACCTTTCAGGTGGGTTGGCCTCCGGAAGGAACTTTCCACCTCCCCCTCATCCAGGCGGTTAAAACTGTAGTTTTCTGCCCTGGAAGACAGGGATTCTCTGACCAACAGCCTTACATCATGGTGTGGCAAGACTTATGTGAAGACCCCCCCAATTGGGTAAGACCTTTCCTGACCCCGGCTCTGCCCGAGCCTGCTACTCTCCTACCTGCAAAGACTCAGACTTCTACCCCCAGCCTATACCCTGCTCTTCCACCTCCGGTTCTACCTGAGTCGCAGTCTGACTTAGTCCTATTGGACTCCATGGCTCCTCCCCCTCCTCCTTACCCTCCCCTCCCGCCAGTGGCACCATCTGTACCCGCTGCTCCGGCTGAGGCGGCGGCTGCTGCCCCTTTCCCGCTTTCCCCTACGTCACCTATGCCACCTTCTCTTTCCTCCATTGCTTCTTCATCACCCCACACCTCTAAATTGACTCCACAGGATGGAATGACAGACTGTGGGCCTGCTCAGGGAACCAGGAGTAAGCGGGCCTTGGGTCCTCAGGAGGGGGTGGTAATCACACTTCCCCTCAGGCCGTATAGACCCATGCTGCCCGATGGGAACAACGGAGAAATGCCAGCACTCCAATACTGGCCCTTCTCCTCCTCTGACCTGCTTAATTGGAAAAGTAACAACCCTCCTTTTTCTGAAGACCCTTCCAGGCTGACTGGGTTGGTGGAGTCTCTCATGTTCTCTCACCAGCCTACCTGGGACGATTGCCAACAGCTGCTGGGAACCTTGTTCACTACTAAAAAAAAAGATCGGATCCTTATAGAGGCCAAAAAACTTGTGCCAGGACAAGATGGGAGACCGACTCAATTCCCAAATATTATCGATGACTTCTTCCCATTGCGCCACCCTGGATGGGATCCCAATACCCCGGCAGGTAGGGAGCATCTGACCATCTATCGCCAGACTCTACTGGCGGGTCTCCGTGCGGCTGCAAGGCGGCCTACAAATTTGGCTAAGGTAAGAGAGGTCTTCAAGGACCCACCAAATCGCCCTCGATGTTTTTAAAAAGGTTGATAAAAGCTTACCATAGGTATACTCCCTTCGACCCTCAGGAAGAGGGACAAAGGGCATCGGTGGCCATGGCCTTTATAGGTCAATCGGCCCCAGATATTAGACGTAAGCTCCAGCGACTAGACGGGCTGCAGGACTTAACCTTGAGAGATTTGGTAAAAAAAAGCTGATAAGGTGTATTATAAGAGAGACAGAGGAAGAAAAAGAGCAGAGAGAGAAAAGGGAGAGAGAGGAAATAGAGTTGATTAGGGATAAGAAAAGGAATAAGGAACTGACAAAGATCTTGACCACAGTTGTAAAAGGAGTTCAGGGACACATAGATGAGGAAAAGCTGCGCCGCCCACGTCTTGACCCCAACCAGTGTGCCTATTGCAAGAAATTGGGGAAACTTTCTTAAGGATTACATTAAGCTTAAAAAAAAAAAAAAGAAAAAAAGAAAGAAAGAAAGAAAAGCAGATGAAACAGACCTCAGAAGCCCAGCAACACCAATTTAGCGTGTTGGCTCTAGAAGATAAAGATTAGAGGGGACGGGGCTCGGACCCCCTCCCCGAGCTCAGGGTTAACTTTTAATGTGGAGGGGACCCCAATAAACTTTAAAGTAGATACAGGAGCTGTCTTCTCTGCTCTCCAAGCCCCATTAGGGCCCCTCTCATCTAAAAGGTCCTTAGTACAAGGAGCTAACGGGAGCAGATACAGGGCATGGACTGCTAAGAGGACTATGGACCTAGGCAGAGGTAAAGTCCACCATTCCTTTCTGGTGATTCCCGAGTGCCCAGCCCCCCTTATGGGTAGAGATCTTCTAACTAAGCTAAGAGCCAAAATAACCTTCCAGCCCAAAGGACCCCAGGTAACTTTCCTCAACCCCCTAGTAAGCCAACCTATGGTGACTATGCTAGCCCTAGCAGCAGATGATAAATATCAACTTTATAGCCAACCTAAAGCCTCGACTGCACCCCAGAGCTGGTTGATAGAGTTTGCTAATTCGTGGGCTGAAACCGCTGGGCTGGGATTAGCCACACAGCAGCCCCCTGTGGTGGTGCCTTTAAAGGCATCCGCTTCACCAATCCGCATCAAACAGTACTATATAAGCAAAGAGGCACATCAGGGGATAAAAAGACACATACAAAAGTTTCTTGATCTGGGAGTGTTGATACCGTGCCGTTCGGCTTAGAATACTCCCTGCTACCGGTTAAGAAACCGGGAACAGGAGACTACAGGCCTGTGCAAGATTTACTGGAGGTAAACAACAGGGTGGAGGACATACATCCTACGGTGCCTAACCCTTACAATCTGCTCAGCACTCTGGGTCCAACTAAAACTTGGTACACTGTACTAGACCTAAAGGATGCCTTCTTTTGCCTGTCGCTACATAAAGATAGCAACCTCTGTTTGCCTTTAAATGGACAGACCCTGATACGGGGACGTCGGGACAACTGACGTGGACCCGGCTTCCACAGGGTTTCAAGAACTCGCCGACCATCTTTGATGAAGTCCTCCACCAGGACCTGGCTGATTTCCGAGTTCGACACCCCATTGTAACTCTGCTCCAGTATGTAGACGACCTCCTGCTGGCAGCTGACTCAGAAGCAGACTGTATGTATGAGACTCGAGAACTGTTACAAGAATTGGCTAAATTGGGGTATAGGGTTTCTGCCAAAAAGGCTCAAATCTGCCAAAAGGAAGTTATTTTCCTAGGATACTCCCTTAGAAATGGCAAGCGGTGGCTTACGGAGGCTAGGAAAAAGACCATTACTCAAATTCCACCACCTACAACTAAAAGGCAATTACGGGAATTCCTAGAAACAGCGGGGTTCTGCCGCCTATAGATTCCAGGTTTTGCCTCCTTGGCTGCTCCCCTCTACCCCCTTGTAAAGGGAGACGCCGCCTTTACATGGGGTGCTGACCAACAACGAGCCTTCGATGATATCAAAAAGGCCTTATTGACTGCCCCAGCTTTGGCCCTTCCAATATAGAGAAGCCCTTTACTCTCTATATTGAAGAAAAACGGGGGATAGCTCGAGGAGTACTAACTCAGGCCTTCGGTCCCTAGAAGCGGCCCGTGGCCTATTTATCAAAGAGACTGGATCCAGCGGCTAATGGATGGCCTCCTTGTCTTAAAGCCATCGTGACAGCAGCTATTCTAACCAAGGATGCAGATAAACTGACTTTGGGACAAAAACTAACTATAGTGGCCCCACACGCACTGGAGAGTGTTATCCGCCAGCCTCCAGATAGATGGCTCTCCAATGCTAAAATTACTCATTATCAAAGCCTCCTGCTAAATAAGGACCAGATAACATTCAGTCCTCCAACTGATCTCAACCCGGCCACCCTACTGCCCAAGGAGACATCAGAGCCCGTCCTACATATCTGCCAAGAGATCCTAGCAAAAAAAATTAAAATCCACCGAGACCTAACAGACCAGCCACTCCCAGATGCCGAGGTAACCTGGTTCACCGACGGTAGCAGTTTCTTACTAGAAGGTAAGAGACATGCGGGGGCCGCGGTTACGGACGGGGCTCGAGTTATCTAGTTGTCTGGACTCAGAGAAGGCACCTCTGCACAGAGGGCAGAATTAATCGCCCTCTCAAAAGCCTTAGAATTGGCTAAAGAAAAAAAGGCGACCATTTATACTGATAGCCGTTACGCCTTTGCCACGGCACATGTACATGGGGCCATTTATCAACAGAGAGGGCTTTTGACCTCTGCTGAAAAAGAGATTAAAAACAAACAAGAAATACTCAGACTCTTGGCAGCTGTTATGTTGCCCCGAAAAGTGGCCATAGTACACTGCAATGGCCACCAGAGAGGCACAAGTCCTATGACACAGGGCAACAACCATGCAGACAGGATTGCAAAACAGGCAGCTTTAAATATCCCTACTGCCTTGCATCTGGAGGTCGATGCTCCACCAGAAACTTGCCTAAATGAGCCTCTCCAGGCTCCTAAGATGGGAAGGATGGAACTCCTAAACTATTTGCACCAAGCTCATAGGCTAACCCATCTGGGGGCAAAGAAGTTATATTTATTAGCTAAAAGTCAACCAATAGATGACCAATTGTCAGCTGCTCAGATCTGGGAATTAGCGGAACAAGTTACCAGGGATTGCCAGACTTGTCAGGTGATCAATGCCTTCCCCTCCAAATCCTCAGAAGGAAAGAGATTACGAGGAACCAGACCGGGACAATTCTGGGAAGTGGATTTTACAGAAATAAGGCCTACCAAATATGGACTTAAATACTTACTAGTTTTTGTAGACACTTTCTCAGGATGGACTAAAGCCTTCCCCACCAAGAGAGAAAATACACAAACGGTAGTTAAAAAACTGATGGAAAAAATCTTTCCTCATTTTGGCCTGCCAAAGGAAATTGGGTCTGACAATGGGCCGGCATTTGTGGCTCAGGTAAGTCAGAGATTGGCCAAGATATTGGGGATTGATTAGAAGCTTCACTGTGCCTATAGACCCCAAAGTTCAGGGCAGGTAAAAAGAATGAATAGTACAATTAAGGAGACCTTAACAAAATTAGTCAAAGAGACTGGCTCTAAAGATTAGACTATGCTCCTACATGCCTTGTTTAGGGGCAGAAACGCCCCTTCATCCCATCCGCCCAATCTAACTCCTTTCGAGATCCTATATAAAACCCCTCCCCCCATCCGAGACCTCAGTCCCTTACCTGAGGGCACCCATTTACCCTATACCTTTTTGACTGATAGACTTCAGGCTCTAGACCAAATTCAGAAGATTCTGTGGCGTCAGCTCTCCTCAGCTTACCAGCCAAGCGAAGAACCAACTCCTCACCATTACAGCGTGGGAGACTTCGTCTACGTCCATCGCCACCAGACTCAGACCTTAAAACCCCGCTGGAAAGGACCCTACCAAGTACTCTTGACCTCTCCCATGGCGGTCAAAGTTGAGGACATTACATCCTGGATCCACACGTCTCATCTTAAGCTGGCACCTCCACCGTCAGAGCACCAATAAAAACTGGAAAGGACTGGTAACCCTCTCAAGCTGCGAATTCATAAAGTCATTGATTGACTAGGTGGTCTAGATAATGCTCTGGTGCTATCCGGTGTAGATCTGGTTAAGCTTTGTGGGTCTTATAATATTTTTTTAGTTGTGCATTCATAGGCTTATATCAGAGACAACAAACGGAAGTTCACCCGAGCATTGTTATAACCATACTTGTTTGTTATCTCTTATACTTTATGTATTTTAATTGTCAACAAAAGCTTCCCTAGGGTCAACATCCAAAATGCCCAGCTTTTTTACTACAACGATAATATTTTCTCTTTGCCTCTGCCCAATACAATCTGGTGCTAATCCCCATAAGCCATGGAGATGGACTATGTCCAGATGGGAGATGGAAAAGTTTCATAAGTTTAGACAGGAACAGGAGGACCATCCTTCCGAGTTCACCCGTGTGACTTGACCACTTACCAATCATGCTGTGTCCAAGGGGCCCTCTATATGTGTCCTGCTTCCAACCTGGAAAAAGTTATTATAATAGCCCGGGACACTACTATTGTGCTTACTGGGGGTGCGAAACTTTAGCCACCACATGGAATGTTAGCTCTCCAGACCCTCATTTAAAAATAAGCCTTTTCCCTAAAAACTGCCACCCATACCATACTGGGCCCATGGGCAACTGTGAGATGGGACGATTTAGACCTGGGGGTAAACCCCCTTATAAAACAGTAATTATAGATGTCACCACCCAGTAAACTCTAAGTGGCTGACGAAAATGGTATGGGAAATCAGGTACTTAGAGGATGGGATAGATAGTGGGGGACATATATTAATCCAGAAGGAAGAGATTCCCCAAGAGGTTGTCGAGATAGGACCTAATCCCGTCCTATCTGTAAAGGACCCACCGCCCCCTCACACTATGCCTGTATTGCGGCTGGCCCGCACAACTCTCAATTTGGCCCACTCGCCAACTCCTACTCCCCACGGTCTAGAGGCCCCTGGGGACAAATTGTTTAACTTAATGTTGGGAGCCTACTCTGCTCTCAACCATTCCCAGGCAGACCTCACTCAATCATGTTGGCTATGTTTGTCTGCCTCACCCCCCTACTATGAAGGAATAGCTACAAAAGAGCCATATGTCACTCCTCCAGCTCATCTTGCGATTGGTACAGCGACTATAAGCTCACATTGTCTGAGGTTACAGGAAAGGGAACCTGTATAGGTAATCCACCACCCCATATTAAGACCTTATGTGCCACCATTGATCAAACCCAGGGTAAAGACAAGTACCTTCAACCCCCCACGAGTTTGAAATGGGCGTGTGACACTGAAATCACTCCTTGCATATCCACAAGAGTCTTTGATAACTCTGTTAATTATTGTGTGTTAGTCTCCATATGCCCCCGGATCCTTTATCATTCGGGGACAGAATTAAAAGATAAACTGTCTGGACAAACTAGGTATAAGAGAGAGCCTGTCACAATAACCCTAGCAGTTCTCTTGGGGGTAGCTGCTGTTGCAGGTGTAGGTACAAGAACGGCAGCCATTGTACATAACCACCAACAAATCAGCCAATTACAAGCTGCCATAGACCAAGACCTAAAAGCCATAGAAACCTCTGTCCTGGCCCTTAAAAAATCCCTAACCTCCCTCTCAAAAGTAGTCCTACAAAACAGCAGGGGACCTGACTTGCTCTTCCTTAGAAAAGGAGGACTATGTGCAGCTTTAAAGAAAAAATGTTGCTATTATGCAGATCATACCGGGGTTGTAAAAGAATCAATGGCTAAACTCCGGGAAAGGCTTGACCAAAGACAACGAGAGCGGGAGGCCCAATGAGGCCTCTTTGAGTCCTGGTTCAGCCAGTCCCCTTAGCTCACTACCTTATTATCAGCCCTGGCAGGACCATTGATCATGTTGCTTTTGATAATAACTATAAGACCCTGTGTACTAAACAGGATAATCAATTTACTACAAAAGCAAATTGGCAGTATAAAACTGATGCTTGTCAGGCAACAATATGCGATCTCAGGTGATCCCTAACACTGGAAACCCCGATCTCTAAGATTAGAGATTCCCAAAACAAAAGGGGGGAATGCAAGGGACGAATGCTCCCTTTAAAAATGTAAGGGGCAAATGCTCTCTTTAAAAATGTAAGGGACGAATGCTCTCTTTGTTCCTGTCCAGGAGCAGAGCCATCTGTCCCTTGACTCCCAGTGTGCTGGGAGATGAGATAATACAGTTGTAGATAGCCCAAGTTAGCTAGGAGTCAAGGCAAGCTCTGCCTCTCCTTTGCTCAAGAGTTTCTTTGATCAAGAGATCTATAAAATATGCCTTCCCTGACCATATTAGGGAGTTGCCCTCATCACCTGGCCTTAGGCTTCCGCTTGATTATTCCCCCCAATAACTGTAACAAGACAATTAAACTAACCAATGCTATTTGTTTCTGTACCTATGCCCACGTAGACCCTTCCTCCCTTTGTTCTATGTACTTATAAACCCCGACTTTGCTCAACTCGGGGCTCTTTGTTCCTGTGTGTACATCGAGCCCCATACATGGACAAATAAAACCCTTGCTGATTACATGAAAAGGCATCTGTTGGTGTCTTCCTTGCGTGGCGGGTGTCCCAACCCTAACAAAGGTGAGCCTCTGAGAAACATGCAGGAAGAGGGAAAATCCACCCAATACCCCTCCACTATCCAGAGAGCCTAGAGCTGGAGGAACCCTGGTGCCTGGCCCAATTTCCTATACTACAGATTCAGCAGCCAGTGTAGAAAGCCCCTGGGACACTGAAAATGTCTTTATCTGAAGGAACCCAGGGTAAATCCATTCTAACAAGGGAAAACACTGCATAGAAAATTCAAATTTATGATTGGCTCTATTGTAAAACTGTAGACTTTTCTCCTATAGTCTAAAGAACAAAATCAATACGTACCACATTAGGTCAGTTTCTAAGTTGTGCTTATTACAAACTGTACTAGTGTACCTAGGATTTCATATCGGTTATAATGTTATTCTCCATTGTGTAACAATATTGGGAAGTTTTGTGGCATTGACCTCATCAGAATCCTATAACAAAAGACTGTACAAAACCACAGACACCAACATTCCACTCTCAATTAATTGTGATGGTAGGCTAGTGGAAACAAAACAAATCAAAACATCTCCTAAACACGGAAGATATCCCTGAGATATAGCTACCTATTAACAAAACACAAAAGGATTACTGCACAAAAGAAAATTTTTAAAAATGTTAAATAGAAAACGTCAAAACAAAGAAGAAAAATGCAAACACAGAGCTCTAGATAACCCAGAATAAGTCCAGAAGACAACAGAAAAGAAACTGAGGTTCACACACTTGAAATTTCTGAAATGACAGCAATGAGGTAAAGAAACAACTCCATCAGGCTATAGAAGAAATCAGAACATAAATATTCTCTCAAGTTAAGGAAATGAGGAGCTGGGGAGATAGCTCCGAGGCACAAGTGCCTGCTGGGCAAGTGCAAGGTCGTGAGTTTGAACCCCAGTCCCACAAAAAATAAAATAAAATAAAATAAAAAAATAAGGAAATGACAACCACAATGAAAGAACTGCTCAGCTTATAGAAGATAACAGATAAAAATACAGGAGCATAGGAAATGACAAAAATTTTTTAATTTTTTTAATTTTACTTTATTTGTTTGTTTGTTTATTTTTTTATTTATTTACTGGGTACAGGGCCTTGCTATCCAACTTGGACTCTCAGTGATCCTCCTGCCTCAGCCTCCCAGTGCTGGAATTCCAAGCATGTACAACCACATCCCATTTCTGCAACCAGCACAGCATGTGATACAAGGTATTGAACCATGTTCTTGGGTTTGCCAGGCAGGCACTTAAACTGCTGAGCTTATTTTCCCAGCCCAATGATGGAAACTTTGAATGAACATTATTGGAAAAAATTAAATTCAAGTAACATATTCAAACAGACACCCAGGAAATTAAAAATTCTATCAAAGTGAGCAAAACCACATGAACTAAACTGAATATAGGCTTTCAGACCATGAAGACAGCATTGCATCTAGATATTATGAAAGAAAGGATCTCTTTCTTTCTAAAAAAGAAAGCTGGAAATAATAATACAAGAATGTCAAAATGGTGTAAAGAAAAATACAAGACTGATAAATGACTGCAATAGGCAGGAATCAACACAAATGACATGAAACAACTACTTGCAGAACTACTAGCAGAAAATATCACAAAGCATGGGAAAGGAATCTGACATAAAAATAAGAGAGCCATATAGAATTCCACCTAACCATAACTGAAATAAAGCTATAACTAGACACATAAAGCCAAGATCCCAGAAACTCAGCAAAAGAACAGAATATTAAAAGCTGTTAGGGGGAGTCAGGAAGATAGCTCAGTAGAATAAGCACTTGCCTGGCAAGTGCAGGATCCTGAGTTCAATCCCTGGTACAACATAAATAAATAAATAAATAAATAAACGAATGAATGAATAAATAAATAAATAAATAAATAAATAAATGCTATTAGAGAAAACAAATATCACATATAAAGGAAAATCCTTTATATCAGAATCTTGGCAGATTTCTCAACATAGACCATCAAGTCAAAAAAAGCTTGGAGTGAAGAATTTCAAGTCCTGGAAGAAGAAAACTTCGAACTCGAACTTTTATTTTTTCATGCACTCATCTCTTTATTTCATTTTTTTTTTAAGTGAAGTTTTATTTTTTTTTATTTTATTTTTTTTCAATTTTTTTATTATTTAAATTTAACAATGGTTATATTACATATTTTCATCATCAGATCAGTTTAGATTAATACATATAGGTATATAAGATTGATCAAACAATTAAACATTAACCTTTCTAAATCCACATTACTTTTTTTTTTCTTTTCCCCCTTCTTTTCTTTGAAAGTTGACATATTGCATATTGTCCTCACAATCA
>PVJA010029924.1:0-26273 GCA_004027025.1 Myocastor coypus
CCCATAGTCCCACAGCACTCACACCCATAGTCCCGGAAGCACTCACACCCATAATCCCAGCAGCACTCACACCCATAGTCCCACAGCACTCACACCCATAGTCCTGGCAACACCCACATCCATAGTCCTACAGCACTCACACCCATAGTCCCAGCAGCACTCACACCCATAGTCCTACAGCACTCACACCATAGTCCCAGCAGCACTCACACCCACAGTCCCGGAAGTACTCACACCCATAGTCCCACAGCACTCACACCCATAGTTCCGGAAGCACTCACACCCATAATCCCACAGCACTCACACCCATAGTCCTGGCAGCACTCACACCCCATAGTCCCACAGCACTCACACCCATAGTCCCAGCAGCACTCACAACCATAGTCCCACAGCACTCACACCCATAGTCCCACAGCACTCACACCCATAGCCCTGGCAGCACTCACACCCATAATCCCAGCAGCGCTCACACCCATAGTCCCACAGCACTCACACCCATAATCCCACAGAACTCACACCCATAATCCCACAGCACTAACACCCATAGTCTCAGCAGCACTCACACCCATAGCCCTGGCAGCTCTCATACTCAAAGTCCCAGAGGATCATGAGTATCACAAACTAGAAGCCCACCCCCTGACTGCATGAGGCTTTGGGGGAACAAATAGCCACACACCATAACACAAAGTACATAAGATGAGTTGAGCGCCAGGGGTGAGGGCGGCATAGCCAGCAGCCATGGGGTCTGGTGCTTTGAGCTGGATTGGGACTTTAGGGTAGGTGAACCAGGGTGCTTGCAGGAAGGAGCCTGGGAAGGGCCTCAGCCTGTCTGGTTGTACGACTGTGCACTGTAAGCTTCTCCTCTCTTATACATCCTTCAGTTCCATGACTGAATGTTGAGGAGGAGTCTGGAGACGTAAGTGGAGCTTGGCTGCAGGGACAGGACTCTGTGGCAGCCTGGTCTGTGGGGGTGTGGCTCCTTGGGCCACGCTGGACCTTGGCTCACCGGCCTTGGCCTCTTGGCTATGCCATGGCCAGTTCCCTCTTGCTCCCCTCTCTCACCTTCCACCCAGAGTGCTGCATTCTCTGCCTTTCTGTGGGCTCAGAGGCAGACTAAGGTAAACAGGTGTCTGCTTGACGCCAGACAGGACAGCTGTGATGAGCGCTTCTGTCTTGGGGCCTGCAGAGCTGCACCGGGATGTGCTCTGCACATGGAGTTTCGGAGCTAGAAGGACAGGGCAGGGGGGGGACACATGCTCATCCGCTGGTGACCTGAAGACAAGCCCCCCCAAAGTCAATAAAAATGAAATACTTCCCGTGACCACAGTTTCATCCTTCATAGATAAACAAATCAATGCCATTGTGGGCCCCATGGCCGTGCCTTGAGCTAAGTGTGTGACTGAAATATATCGTGACTGTTTACCTTTTAAGCAATGGTATCTACAAAAGCTATGTCACCATCACTGCCCTCACAAAGCCCTCGCCTTCATTTCAAGTTTTATTCCACCACCCTTGGCACTTTTGGGAGTGGTTCTAGAAGTCCTCTTTTGTGAAAATTTTTACACGTTAAGATAAAAATTACAGCGAATTCTGCTGTGAAGGCAGGATCCTAGAAAATGCAGGCTTTGACCTCAGCTGTGCTCGTCCCTGGCTCCAGCACCATGCAACTTTCAGCTCTGCCTTGAAATTGAAATGACCATGAAAGCGAAAGCCTGAGTGGATTCAGGACATCAGCACGACCGTGACAGCGGGGCTAAGACAACCAGGAAAGAGGATTTCCAGAGCTGCTTCAGACCGTGGCAAGCACAGTGGGATAAGCGTGTGCAAAGCACTCTTCTGAGAGGGATTCAAGGCTATGTGTCTTTTACTATAATAAATTCCTTAATTTAAGCATTTATCATATTTTTAGATTACACCTTGTGTATGTTTTTAAATCACTTAGTTGTGTATGCTTCAAATCTCTTAGTTTCCTCTGCTTTGCAAATGGCAGAAATAGAGCTTAGGACACAAAGGAACACAGCGCAACAGATTCACAGAAAATGTAAGGCTAGAGCCAGTTTCCCTTCAGCTCAGCATTCTTTGCAGGTCCGCACCCTGCCTGTCAACTCCACGGCACCTACTCTGCATAATGAAATTTGCGTCTGAGGCAGGTGACGCAAACCTGATCAAAGAGCAGGCTCTGCAGCCAGGTGGCCAGGCCCTGACTCAGAGCTGTGCCACTCAGGAAGGTGACACAGACATCTGTCTCAGAGAGAGAGAGAGTGAGAGAGAGAGACGAGAGAGGGGTTTGTGCACAGGCTGGGCATGGGTAATGTGTCATTGCATTGGAAAAACATACCTAGAGTTCATCTTGCTGTGACCCAAACACAGCCCCAGACGCTGGGCCAAAGCCCCGCATGGAGAGTTACAAAGCAGGTTCACTGAACTGGTGGAAACTCAGACTGGCAAAGACATTATGTGGCACTTGCCAGCAAGCAAGCAGTGAAACACAAGGGCTGACCCCCTCCAGGTGACTGAGAGGAGGCTGGTGGGGTCACCCTGATGCCTGTAGACTTCGGGACCACACTCCTGGTCTGATTGTCAGCACCCCACGTTCAGGGAAATGTGGACTCCAAGAGGGGTCTCTCTGGGGGTAGAAGACACCGGCTCCGAGGGGACGCCTCACTGAGGGCTCCTCGTGGGCTGCACGAGCAGCTGCCTCCAAGCCCAGTCTAGGCTGTGGCCGGCAAGGGCCTGTGCCCTTCCTTGGTTTCAAGAATTAGTGCAAACGATGGGCCATTGGTACGTCATGATAAGGTGAGGTTTAGAAAACAAGTTCTAATAATATCAGCTCAAGCTACCATTCTTCCTTGACCCACTAGGCCAAACCCTTGGTCAGAGAAGTCGGGCTATCGGGGTTTTAGTAATTTGAGCAGACATGGAGGGCAAGTGTGGGATTGTTTGAATGGCAGCGTCCACACAGATAGGCCGCGAGGTGAGGCCCGGGAGGCTGTTTTCTCTGCATGTCCCTTAGAGCTGCGGCCCATGTCCTGTCTTCTCTCTCGTTTGTGTGACTTAATTCCAAAGGCAGTGAGGAGGAGTCAGCAGCAGGTTTTAGAACATGTTTTTGCACAGTGAACAGTGCACTGTGCACTGGCCTTATGGAGGTAAATGAACACTAATTCTTGAACTGAAATTCCACTCAGCTTGTTAGATTAGTTCAGAGTGTGCGCTGCAAGCTCAGACACATCAAATAGTTAAAGTGACTCGCACCGAATGCAGCCCTCATAGGAGTCAAAGAAATGCAAATACAGATTTTTCTTCCTTTTTCTCCCCTGACAAATATCTTCCTCTATGTCTTGGCAGAAAGCATCACACAGCACCTCATTCCAAGCAGTCCCATGAAAGCCACAAGGGAGGCCTCTTGTATTTTTATTTAGAGAAAAGATTTTCGTGGTTTG
The DNA here is from genome assembly GCA_004027025.1 of Myocastor coypus. NCBI lineage: Eukaryota > Metazoa > Chordata > Mammalia > Rodentia > Myocastoridae > Myocastor > Myocastor coypus. The sequence goes on from PVJA010029924.1 coordinate 3,441, forward strand.
CTTAGAACTTCACTGGAATCAATGTAAGTTAATTTCCTTTTGCAAAAACAGAGGCCATAGCAGTAGTGATACAGCACAGCCCTGCCCTTTTGGATTTTCTTCCTGTAGGAGCGAGAGGGGAGAGTGAGAGAGGGAGCCAGAGAACAAGAGGAAAGGGGCATAGCTTTTTACTTCATATTTCTTCAAAGGTCATAAATTAACACCTAGATACTTTCCTTGCATAGCACTGAAGTTCCGGCTCAGTGTTGTATTAAATTTACATTTTATTCCATAATTTTACCCTGTGTTATTTTTAAACACTCTTGAGATGGTGGTAGAATGAATAAAATTAAGTAGACAGACAAATCTCTCCTCGTTTTTGTGGACGAAGCCAAGCACCGCTCAGTGGCCTGGTGGGTGAGTTCAGTTACAGTCTGTGTCTCTCAAGCTTCTCCATGTGATGTGAGCCCCCTTCCACAGAGTCTGCTTTGCTGAATGCACCCAGCACAGCTGTCCACAGAGAGGCCTCCGCTTAGGGAGACTGACTTGAAGCAAAAGTTTTTACAGTCCACGGAAATGGAGTTTCGTAAGATGAATTCCACAGAGGTTGTATTGGAATATCAACACCTTCTTTCTCCCAGCCCAGATGCACAGAACCTGACTTCACCTCCTGCCTCACCACCTAGCACCTGCTCCATCTGCCAGGCCTGCCCACTGCGTGCCAGCTCCTCACCGCAGGCTCCCTTGGCTGGGCCCGGGGGCTCTGGGCCTGGAGTAAGAATGGCATCACTTTTGGTCACGCTATTCTCTGCCTCCAAATCCCAGAAACTGTTTCCCGCCTCTGACCTCACAAATTGAAGTCTCCCAGTGGGTGGACACAGATCCCCTCCTTCTCTTTTATTCTGGGCAATCCAAAGTGTGCTGTCCTTTTGGGCCACATGGAGGAGGCCAGACAGCCTGGTGTTTCTTTAGGGGCAGTAAATGTGGTCTCAACAGAGGTGACCTCTCAGGTGGTGAGGGCCCACTTGTCCTGGGCAGCACCATGGCTTTCTGCCCATTCCCCTTGCTCTGCATGCTTTGAAGTATGAGTCTGAAAGCACTTAATCTTACTGACAATGCTGTCAGGGAGCTTCTGATAAGGCACAGCTGAGGCTAGAAGCTTCAGTAATGTTCTTGGATCTCAGATTGCAAGTGGAGGGGAGCTAAGAACTGAGCCCAGGTGCTTCTGACTGGGCCACCCACTCCCCCAGCCGCCCAAGTTGGTGAGCTGGGACCCCTTGTGCTTTTCTCTGAACACTTAGCTTTGATCTCTACATTTGGTGGGCTGCTGTGATGGCTGAGTTTGTGTGTCACTTGATTAAGGGACAATCAGATAACTGGTAGCATAGATCTTCTGTGTGTGTGTGTGTGTGTGTGTTTCAGGAAAGGACTGTGAATTGAGTGGATGAAATAGGAAGATCTGCCCTCAAGAATACCTCAAGAATACCATGTGAGTGGGTGCTATGCAAATCGAGTGAAGGCCAGGCCAGTACGAAGGACAGGGGAGGGCGCTCAACCTTCCAGGGCCTTTGGGCATGCAAACCCCTGGGTCCTAGAGCTGCTGATGTGGCCTAGGTATCCCCTCCAGCGCTCCAGGTTGCCAGCCAAAAAGGAGTGGCTGTGAGACTAGGCGTGTCTAAGAACAACTCCACCACAACTCTCCCCTCCTAATTGTGCTGCAAGCACTGTGGACCTTACGTTGGAATTCTGCTTTAGTCTGCATACATTCTTTAGATAGCATGAGCAGAGCAGTTATCTACAGACTGCAAATGTAGCAGTCCTTCCACACAGCACCCGCGTGGACACATGTGAGGACGTACACACACAGGCCCACAGCCTGGTGGGGCTTTTGGATCTTAAACATCTAGCAGAGCCCGATACGTTTAAGGCGGGGTCTCCTGCTGGAGGCTGCAGTGCAGGTGTGGAAGCTTTGGAGGAGGGGACTTGTGGGAGTAGTTAGGTCACAGGTGGCATTCCTGAAGAAAGAAGGCCAGCCCCGGCTCTCTCCACTTCCTGGCTGCTGCTGTGAGGCGCTTCGTCCACAAGAGGTCTGCCATGCTGGATCTCAGCCTGGATCTCGAGCCAAGGACGAAACCAACCACTGGCTGAAACGTTGGAAGCCAGGAGAGAAAAATGCACTTTGCTCCCTTTAAAATTTCCATCAAAGGCATTTTGGCAGAATGCGGGCAAATCGGCCCAGGGAAGGGCCGTTCCACGGTCTTCAGGAGTAGCGTGGGGTTTTCTAATCACGCGCTAGCGCCAGCACCACTGCCCTTCATTTCTCATGAGTCTGTTGCTTCGGCCTTGCGTGATGATCAACGCGCTGCTTACCCCTAACCATGAGGCACTGGCACTTCATTAACAGTGGGAGTTTTAAAATTTCAGGAATCACTCAACGTAGTGTCCAGGTGAGCACTACCATAGCGCTGGGGACCGCGGAGCTTCTCCATTCTGCATGGCGGGGCTCGCCTGAGTTTCCGTGCTCAGCCGCGTGCTCAGGGCCATGCTTAAGGGGTGCTTCGGGGGACAGAAGAACCACAGAAGTCCTGAGTCACCCCTCCCCACCCCGGGACGGGCACTGCAAGCTGGAAGGTAGAAAATGGCAAGGTCATCTGCCTCGGGAGCTCTGGTTTAACGTGTAAGGATGACAAAAGTAGTCTTTCCAAATAAATATGGTGCAAGGGTCCCCCCATGCTAGAAAAGGGAGACTTCACTAGCCTAGCAGAGTAATGAGCAAAAGCTAACACGTATCGTGGCACGCTGGGTGCAGGCAGAGACCGCGCTCGTAGGGACACAGCTTAGACTCACACGTACAGACATCACATTGTCTCACTCGTGTAAGAACCTGGAAGAGTAAACGGCATCTGGGAGATGCAACGGGCACCGTGAGAGGGAAAGAGCCTGCTGGCAGGAGAGGAGCTGGGATGAGGAAAGGGGGGAGAGAGAAGCACAGGTGCACAGACACCGCAGAGCTTGCGCAACCCGACTGCCGGTTTCTGCCGGTCTATTGAAAGAAGTTCATGGTGCCGTTTTTCTTTCTTTGCTCTTCCTTTAAATTTTTTGACCAATTCTGCACGTTCACTTCTGGTAATCTGAACCAGTAATTTGAAGACAGCACTATACATCATAACCACCGTGGCTGAATTACCATCATTTGGCCCAGTGAAATGCTGCATCATTTTTAATATATTTTATTCTTTTTAACATATAAAATAAATTTAAAAAATAACTAACACACATAAAAACAGGAAATCTTTTCCTATACGCAACAGACATACAATCACACAGAAAGACAGTACACAACCCCAACGCAAACACAGACACCAAATGAAGCACACACACACACACACACACACACACACACAGCCCTGTCAATTCCTCATTGGAAGTTGCCCAGTGAGTACCCCCCTGTGGGTCTGCTCTACACGTCTCTGCAGGAGCCACCAGGCACCTGGTGACCCTGCTCCTCGCTGCCCCACAGCAGTGTGGGCCCGCAGAGTCAGCTATCTTTGCTAGCTCCACAAGTCCAGGACTGGCTTCTTCTGTGGGCCGATGCTGAGGGCCGGTCTGTAGCATTTTGTAGGCGTTTCACAGACATTTCTGTCACTCCTGATGCTCTAAGGGAGACGGGATGGTACCTCATCTCTCCCAGAGAGCGAGAGAGAGTGCTCTTGCAACTCCCCTGCTTAGGCAAGCTAGGGCCCCTCCAGGTCAGCTGGAGCTCCTGGGCCCTGGAGGGGTCTCAGGGCCAGAGTTTCTGTCAGCTCCTTTCTTCCTTGCTGAACCTGTGCGAGGCGATTTTCCTCAGACTCCAAAGAGAGCACGAGAGATGGCAAAGAGTGAGAAAGCTTCAGATCTGAGCCAATTGTACCTCAGCAGCGGCTGTTCTCTTCAACTTTGCATCAGACATTCTTAAAAGCTAAAGGCCTCTAGCACAGAGTTCATGCTAAGGCTAGCGCACTGTTTCTCTAGGCTGAGAGAGTCTCAGCCTGGGAACCCTGCGTTCTGTCCTCTGAAGCTGCTTCTGCGACTCCGAGGCTCTCCACTGCCACACATCTCTGACCCAGGTTGTGGGCATGCGCTAGTGCACAGGGGCTTCTTGTGTAATCTCAGCATCGCCGCTTCTGCTCTGTGGTCTCCTTAACACCATGAAGCCCCTCCCTCCCATGCAGTTCCATGCCCAAATCTAGATGCTGTGCAGCAGTAGCAGAGCCACACTGCAGGATGACATCTTTTGGCCAAGTGAGCATGTTAAAAAAAGAAACAACGCATCAGTGTGTTCACTTCCTGTTGCAAATTATCAAAAATTTAACATCTCAGGCAGCAGCGGCTTGTCATGTCATGGCTCTATAGGTGAGAGGCTGGCGGAGCCTTGCCGGGTCTCTGCCCTGATTCTGTGGTTCTGCTGAAGTTGAAGTCCTCATGGACCTGGCTTCTTTCAGGACTCAGGTAGAAACAGGTTCACAGTTCACTCAGGGGCTGGCAGAGGTCCATGGGGCTGCAAGGCGTGGTTCCCGCCTCCTGGCCAGCTACCTCCCAGAACTTTGGGCTCTGGGTTTGAGAACCAGCAGCCTTAGTGTGTGGCATCTCTCCCCGCTACCCCACCTGCTGTCTGAAGTAATAAGAATGCCCAGTGCTGAAGTAAACATACACAAGCAAGGAGACAAAGAGAACTTAGTGGGAGCCTTTCTGCATAGCTGACAAGCCCAAGAAGGCACACAGAAGGCCGGAGTCAGAGACAGGCAGACCGTTCTCTCTGCTGCTCGTGTGCTGGCTGCATCCCATCCCATGGGCCTGCAGCCACGGGAATCCCTGATCCACGTAAGCCATCCACTGCCCATGGTGCTGGGAGCCTCTGTAGGGAATACATTTTCACTCCTCTGCCCAGGCTTGGGAGGAGGCAATCCTGCAGGAGTGGAGGAGTACCTGTTTTGGTCCTAACAAAACACAGCAACTCCAGACAGAGTGGGCAACGACGGGGACCTTGGAGAATGTTCAGAGTATTTTGGGTCTCTCGATCAGCCTAGTCCCATCGATCATGATTACCCTGGGTGCTGATCAGAACCATTTGCAACGCGATATCTTAGGCTGCGGCCCAGGCAGAGTTCTTCATCTCCACGCCTCAGTCCCAAATGCATCTCCTGAAAACCTTGTTAGAGAGGTGCAGAAACTGGGTCACACTGGTGGGCCCAACACAGAACCCATAACTCCACGTTCCTGCCCTGGCTCTTTCTCTTCTTGCTCTTGCTCTCGGTTTTGGGATGGACCAGCAACCCCTGGGGGCCTCTGCTTTCTCAGCTGATTTATCTGAGGCCAAATGAATTCAATGGCACCTAGAAAATTAAATCTCGGTGGCCACAGATTTCCCTCAGTGGCACACATAGCTTTCCTTTCTGAAGTTCTTCCAAAATACAGTGCAAACCGTCAGACTGAAGCAAAGCCGACAATAGACAGCAGATTAAAAATAAATCTTCCTTACCCTTTGTCTTTGATGGCATTGGATCAGTGAACAGAGGCTGGCAGGACCGGAGCCCTGACTGCTGATCCTTCGGACAGGAATTTGGCTTAGATACACATTGGAGCTGCTGCCGGGTCTCCAGAGAGCCCTGTCAAATTAGCAGACACCTCCTCAGCATGGTAGTGGGCAAGTGAGTCTTTGTTCTGGAGAAAGAGAGCCCTGGAGAGCCTGCCCGCGTCCCTCCCACCCGATGGGTGTGTGGACCTCCTCTGCCAGAGGGTCCAGCATGCCGGGTGGCTGAGACCAGGAGGCAGGCGACTGTGCAGCTCTCCTTACTTTCCGAGAGGAGAGAGCACAGTTAGGGGCCTCCTGGGAGCGTCCTCCGTGCTGCGTGGCCCAGCCTCTGTTCACTGTGGTACTGAATGGCAGTACACTACCTGTCCATGTGCCCATGTAGTGCGTGTGTGCGCACACACACACACACATGCACACACATGCTGTGGTGTCAGATCTTATAAGTGACCAATGAGGCAGGAGCTGGCTTTCTCAGAGGCCAGAGTGGGCACGTGGGTCGGGGGTTCATGGGGGGCCCGGACGGGCTCCTGTGTGCCTGCATGGTCGCCTCCTTCCGGTCCTGGGTGAGCTGCTTGTGCCCTGCCGTCAGCTCCCAAACCAAAGGAAGCCTGCTCACTGCATGCATCACCAGAACACCCATCGGGCTGCCTCTGGGACGGCCTGTGGGAGCATGGAGTCCTTTGTGCCCGGGAGATGGGCAGGCAAAGTGTGTGCCTGCCTGTGTCCTGGGGCTAGGAGGCTGTCACAGGCAAAGACAAGCAGGGGGCCGGAGGCTGTTGGGAGCAGCAGCGGCCACAGGGTGACGGCCATCGTGTCCCTCGAATTGATCACGCGCCTCAGGTTCCTGTCCCCTGCAGGATGGAGGGCAGCTCTCCTCACCCAGAGGCCTGGGCAGTGACACTGTGACATCACGTCATTCTACAATGCAGCACGGTCCTGTGTGACACAGCCAATGTGGTCTCTTCTGCAGGGATGTCGTGGTTCCCAGGAGGGCATGTGGCATATCTGTGTGCCCTCTGCAGGGCTCCTGGTCCCACAGGTAACTGTGGAGGAGTTCCAGATTTCCTAAGATGCAGGCAGGAAGCATCCTGCTGCTTCTGAACTAGGGCTTCAGACCCTTCCCCTGCCTGCGTTTGCTTCTCATTTCTCTCTCCAGTTAGACCTGCGCTGGCAGATTTGGCACCAGAGTGGGCCAGAGAGGGGATGGAGGAGGAGCAGGTCAAGGGGCAGCTCTGTCCTAAAGAGCCATGTAGGGAGAAGGAGGACAGGGCCACATGACAGGGTCACACGAGCAAGTGACTGCAGGGCCACGGTGCTTGAGCAGGCGCCAGAATGTGACGGGAGGTCGAGCCACTGCCCAGAGAAGCGACAGAGGCAGGGGACAGAGCCCAGGAGGAAATGGCCCCACAGACATCTCAGGGCTCGCGCAGGAGCTGGGCATCTCCCGCCACGGAGACCACCTCCCCCCGGAGCTGCGGAGAGCTGGGACAGGGCTCAGACGCTCCCTCTCGGGACATGAGAGTCCCAAGTTTGCAGACTCTCCCGTTTGTTTTCCGTTTTCCCCATGGAATGCTGTGGCAGTGCTTCAGCGTCTGGGAAAAGATCGTCAGTGAAGTCTAAAAGGCCCCGGACCAGCAAACCTCTGCTGAAATTTTCGCTAAGTGTAGCGCTGAGCAGGTTGACACATGGAGAGAGAACGGGAGCTAGCTTCAGGACCCCGACAGTCACAGCAATCGGGAGGAAATGAGGACAATTCACTGAGCACAAAAGGCCAATCTTGCCAGGAAGAGGAAATTAGTACTAAAAGCGAAAAACATGCTTTTCTTTGTAGAAAAGTTAAATGTTTAGTGAGCACAGTGCACGTTGGACGTATTTCTGGAAATGGCCCATGGCTGGCCCTGGTGACCGACTCCCTCCCCTCGCTCAGCCTCTGCTCCCCACTTGGTGTGGCTCTGCCACTTTGCTGCCTGCTGGGGCCCAGCGTGTGTGCAAGTGCCGTGCAAACCAGAGCCCCGGGCCACGCAGCGTGGAGGGCGCTCCCGGGAGGCCCCTGACCGCGCTCCCTCCTCTCGGTTGGAGCCATTTTCCCCTCCTCTTTTGAAGTGCTCCAAAGTTTCCCAGGAGCGCAGCCATTTCACTTGGTTGGCTGCTCTTGCGACTGTGTCTCCTCACCTCCTGGCCTTGGGAGGACCAAGAGGTCCTCATCACGCACCCCGTGAGTACTCACCTGGGACTGCAAGGTGTGTTGGGGCTCCCCCCAGCGCCGGCTCCCTGCCTGTGCTCCGCACAACTCTGCCAAATAGCTTTTCACGTCCCCGGATAACCTCTTGAAGAAGCCTCACGCGCAACTTTCACAGGGCTATTGACTTCTGATCCTCTGCCTGCCAGTCCCTGGAGGCGGGTCCGGAAGTCCTGCTGCCCACTGCTCTGCCCCACCCAGCTGGGCCCCACCTTTCCTCCTCCACTGACTGCAGTGATACTCCCCACAACCAAATGCCACCGAGATGTTCCGAAGACAAACAGAAACGTTGTGCCAGTCTGTGTTGGCTATGACTTCCTCCGTGCCTTTACTTGTGGTGGTGTTTGCCATTCAGGGGACATGAGCAATTGTAAGAAATTCAGCAGTGATCCTTTGCCTTTCTTGATAAAGGAGCAGAAACAAAGAGAAGAAAACCAGTTGTTTGTGTCCATCATATTCCCTTATTTTGGGGTCATCCTGGTGTGGAAATAGCTTTATTCTGATCAGCACACACACACACACACACACACACACACACACATACTTGTACCTAATTATAAGTGGGAAGTCCATAGGTTTCTTTTTTTAAAAGATAAACACTTTGGTCTTGTCTTGTATTCCTCTGGGGCAGATGGAGGGCCACCGGGCCACTTCAGGCTCTAGCACTTAGCTCATGTGGGAGAACCACTCTGTCTCTGTGCCTTCTCGGAGAGTAGGGACCACATCTGTAAGGCACAAATCTGCTTCTCTAAGGAACAGCCCAGTAGATGAGCCCAGTCTTTCTTCCTGGGAGTTCATGGACATGTCAGACAGAACTTGCTGCCTCGTTTCTACCCACAGGCAGCAGGGGCGTCTCCCTCTCGAGGTACTGATCTGCTCTACAGCCGGGGAGTCCACAGTCAGCTCTGCCGAGCCCTGCAGGAAAGCCCTGAAATGTTCCTGATGGTGCCCAGTGTGCAGGCCTGCAGGCGGACTCCCAGTGTTTATTCAGTACCATGTTTGTTATAAGAGGAAATCAATAAAAATAGAACAAAAATAGGCTCTGGAAGAGAAATATGGGGATGACACACATGGGTAGCTAAGCAGGCAGAGGCCCTGGGCAGTGCTGTCTTGGTCCCATTTAACTGGAGAAGGGGAAGCAGGCAGCGGGGTCAGCAAGTCAGCTGTGACACAAGCGGGACAGGAGAGCCGGGCTGGTGAGTGGGCTCGAGAGCCAGCTCAGTGACCCATGGCGACATTTTCTCTCTGTCTCACTTATTTCTTTGGTCTCACTGATGTTCTCAGGTTCATCTGCACTCTGACACATGTTGAATGAAAAAGAAAAGAAAAGAAAAGAAAAAAGGCGTTTGTTTCAACAACAGACCCATCACGTTTGGACGTCCAGTGGCAGTGTGGCGGGGTGTAGTCCCAGAAGCCTGGAGAGGTGCAGAACAGCTCAGGATGACACTCAGTACAACCGCATTAGGACTGCCTGCTGAACAGGTGGATCCGAGCGGTTCTTGTCTCACGCACACAAGCTGTGTGAGGTGCTGTGCGTGCTGCTCAGCTTCCGGGCTGAGACCGTCTCACTATTCACTTTTACCTCACGTCACGACGTAAGCCTCAGCTCTACAGGACAACGTGTATTCTAAGTAAATAAGTGAATTGGAAGAGCTGCCTGGAGCAAAACCAATGAGCATTTACAGTGCATTAGCGTACGTCCAGAGGAACAGTAAGTTCCAAGAGCGTCATTTTCTCATGCACAGCGATGCCTGGGCCTATGGCCGCTGCTGCTTGTATAATTTGTCGTAAGACAAATTAAGTTCATAAGCCAAGGTGCCACTGTATTTACACCACTTCTAGTGAGATGTCCAACGACCTTCCGAAAGCCTGCGCAGAGCCCATCGTCCGGCACAGAGGAAGAGCAGGAGACAAGCACCATCGCCTGGCTTCACCGCCAGGATGCTCACCTCCGTCGGAGGGTGGAGCAGCACTGTGCACCATTCAGGGGGTAGCAGCAACGCGGTGGGCAGCACAGGCTCCCGGGCTGGGGTCTACCCCGGAGGCCTGGAGGAAGCCCCGAGCTCCAGGGTCTGGAGAGGCGAAGCCCCTTGAGCTGAGTGAACGTCAGGGTAGCAAAGCAGGTGCACAGGGAAGAGGTGAGAGAGCACCTCGACGAAGGGCGAGTGGCAGGAAGTCCGCGCAGTGCTCTCTGGGGCTCGGGAGAGGGTCGCTTGCTGGGGGACAATGGCCAGACACAAGCCTCTCTCCTGCGGCATTTTCTCCAACCGCTGTCTCGGTGCACACATTCTCAAGGTGGGCAGCAGCTGGCCACAGGCGAGCCAAGGAGGGAGTGCATGCTGTTGCAGACAGGTGTCTTCGTTACTCAAAGGGAAGGGAAGGAAAGGGAAGGGAAGGGAGGCTTACTTCGCTCACAGTTACTGGAAGTGTCATAGTTTAAAGCAGCCTGAGTTACGTAGCAGGGCTTCAGAGCCTTATTTACTCAGGAGGGAGGATCAGTGCTTCTGTCTTCTCCAAACATCTCCCTGCTTGAGGTGCGGCCAATCAGACACTGACGCCCCACTCTACAGCATCTTGGAGGTCAAGAGGAGAGGCTGGGGCGCTGGAGTGTGCAGGATGGCCTTCTTCGCTCCTCAGAGAAACCAACTGAGGAGGACCGGGGTGCAGAGCCCAAGCTGCCTTTCTGGCCCCGCCCCGTAGACGCTCACTCTCCTTGAGCAGCGTCTGCCCCACGACTTACGTGAGGCTTTGGGGGGGCAACTAGACACAAACCGTAGCACAAGGGGAGCAGCTGTCACTGGGAGCAGCTAGAGCTGGAAATTGGTCATACGTGTGGAGTCAGGACAAGGCCAGCGTGCCTGAAACAGCCAAGCCACCGCAGTCCTGGGAACAGCGGCCTGCCCTGACAGTGCCACGAGTTGGCAGCCGGGCAGCCCTGTGTCCCGTGATGCTCACTGCTCAAGGGCATAAGCAAACGCCCTTCGACTACTGGCTGTTTGGTAAGGAGGCCTCCACCTGACCTCGGTTTCTTTATTTTCTAAATCCCTTCACCGTGTCCTCCCAGGGACCACCAAGGAAGCAACGAGGCCCTGGGGGGTGGGGGTGCAGCTGCCAGGGGCAGGAGCTTTGGAGCTGAGCACCCACAGGCGGGAACCAGAGCGAGTGCGGGGTGTGAGCGCGGGGCTTGGGTAGGTGCCAGGTCGCTGGCTGGTGAGTGGACGCCCCCGCTGCAACGCTGTCTTCTTCGGGTCCACAAAGTACAGCTCTTCTACGCACCTCCTTCACATCTTCAAAAGTATTCTTCCCCAACCTAGCGGTGGGCAGAGGCAGTCACTGCTACTAACTTGAGGCACGCAGCGTGAATCTCGGAGAAGGAAGGACTTGTCGCTCTGCGCCGTGGCTGGGTGGTGGGGCGACATTCTGTTGTGTGGTCCATTATCTCCTACGCACTGTAGGAGAATTACAGACTGAGCAGCGCACTGCGCTCCCTGGGGGCGTGCTCAACAGGACTGAATGCCGTCTCTTCTTACACTACTTTTGCTGCTAACTGATATTTTTTTCCTGGAGACAGGGTCAGAAGATAGCGAGACACTTGAAATGTAGCATACAAACACACCAGCAGTGGACACGTCCAGGTGACCCATCCTGCAGGACACGTGTTTGGGGTGGGTGCTGGCACTGTCACTGGGGCTGCAGGTCCACTGCACTCCGCATCCATAAGAAAAGCAGCAAAGGAAACACCCAGAAATAATTGGAACCCTCTAGGAACACAAGCTGCTCACAGCTTTTAGAGGGAAGGATTCAAATTTAGTCCGTAATGATAATTATTATGCCAGCTCCTTTGCCTCTGCCACTGGTGGGTCTGCACAGAGCTTCATTCCCTGCTCGGGCACGTGGCCCCCACAGCCCTCCAGATCTCCGACCTTTCCTATGTCCTGTGTCCACGCTTTCAAGCTGAACATCTGAGAGACTCGGATTTCCTAAAGGGCCCTCCGCCTCCTGCAGTCTATGGAGAGCTTGCTTATTGAGTTCATTTCAATACACAATCACAGAGGTCTTCAGAGAATGGCGTATGTGTGTATATATAACATTTCTAACCGAAAAAGACAGAAAAGAGAGCTTATTTTAGTTTTGTTCTTACTGTTCTTCAAGTCACAGTGCACTTGGGAAAAATTTGACCTGGGGAGCCAGTCAGAAGCGAAAGCAAAGCTTTTGTTAAAAAGTAATACTAGACAAATGTGTTTGGGGACTTTTAGAATGCAACTCTGAAAGGAGAATAAAAATGTGTATTAATACATAATTAAGACATGCTGTGAGTTAAATAAGCAACAAAAGAACATGAAAGCTAAGCATCAGAATGCTGGGAGGAGACCAAGTGGCCTGAAGCCGCTGCCCAAGCAAGGTGGCCTTGAGCTTGGGGGGGTGTGGGATGGGGCGCTCTGAGGAGGAGGGGGAGCAAGCATTCTACTGGTGACCACGACGTTAATGCACCCTTTGCTGACAAGTCTTAGGGCTTGAAGGTTGGGTGCAGGAAGGGTGTCTGCAGGAACCTGATCTGCTTCAGAGACTATAGCAGGGCGTGCACAGAGGTCAGGTCCACCCTCTTCAGGGCCCACAGATGAAGAGAGACACCATGTCTATGTCAGGAGCTTGGAGGGCACAGGGGGCCTGACCTGGAAGGGGCAGGGAGGGAGCCACACAGGCGGGGCAAGTCGCTAACAGTGCCTCAACTGCCTTTCCAGCCCTGTTCTCTTCCAAAGGGTTTTTTGTTGTTGTTGTTGTTTTATATGTTTAGTACAGGGTCCCAGTATGCAGTACAGACTCAGAGTGAGCCTCCTATCTCAGCCTCCCCAGCACCAGGAGTATAGGTTTGTACGCCCAGGCCTGGTTTCAGAGACTGGCACAATGTGCCTGGCGATCGGGGACCAGCATGGCATGTGGTACCTGGAATCCAACCTCAACCCAGGTCCTTGTACCTGAACGTGCAGGCAGGTGCTTAGATCACTGAGCTATCTTCCCGGTCCCCAAAGCATCTCTGAACAGTCTGTGATATTTAGGAAGAAGAAAAAGGAGTTGCGAAACAAAATCAGATACCAGGAGTTGGCCATGGGGTGTGTGGTTAGAATCTGAGGATTCTAAGTTCAAGTCCAGCTTGGGAAACTTAGCAGCTCAGTGAGACTCAGTCTCAAAGTAAAAAATAAAAGACACCTGAAGGTGTAGCTTGTTGAAGGCCCAGAGTTCAATTATCCAGGGCCAAAGGCGGGGGGGACCCCAGACACTCCAATGTCTTCAGAGAAGCGAATTTGGCCAATTGACTGGCGTTTAAAGGGACCAGGCATTACATATCACTTTCACTGGAAGTTGCCTGCCCCTGAAGATGGCGATTAGAACATTCCCACCAAGAGCTTTCTGATTTCTGCTTCAGTGTCTTCAGTGAAAAGCAGCTACGCCAGCCCCTTGGTAAGGAGCACAAGGGCAGCTGTTGTCCTCACTCACCAAGTGGCCATTGCTTTCGTTCTTAACTTTTAACCTGGACCTGGGCGTGGGTGTTGGAGACCCTAAGAGAAATCACAAAATAAGCCTGCAGCATGGTGCGATGCCACAGCAGTCATCGGTATAGGCGTGGTCTCCACTTTCCTGAAAAATGATGTGTTTCTTCTCCCATCTCTGATAAGTGCAGCCCGACACAGTGATTCCTGTTTCCTGTTACCTACTTGTGCCGCTCCCTTTCCTCACCTGCAGGGGCACCTCAGGCTGCAAAGCCAGTGTGTCCTGCTGATTGGCATGTCCTCGCCTCCCACAGGGAAGTGGCATTCCAGAGAGAACTGATCTGAGAAGTAGAAGCCCACTCAGGCCATGAGAGGGAGGTGCTTCTGCTTCCACACACAGTGCAGACTCCACTCCATCTCTCATTTGTCTGGGGACACAGTTCAGGATGTGAGCACACTGGGTGCTCCTTGTCCATCCCAAGCAAACAGACTGATGGGGACCGGATGGGTCCAGGACGGGGAGCTTAGCAGGAGCACGCAGGGCTCTGGATCCCATTCCTGTGCCTGGAGGTGACTGAAATGACTCTTCCTGGCCAGAGGGAGGAGCCCTGTTGTCCTGTTGTGGTTTATGTCTAGTTGTCCCCCGAAAGCCTCATGCAATCATGGGGCCAGGACTTCTATAGATTGACATTTGACTCATGAGTCACTGGGATTATGTGTTTTAAGTACTTCTGGGACTATGGGTGTAGCCTAAGGAGTATAGGCTGAGGCGGAGAGACTGAATGTAATATATAGAGAGACAGAGAGACAGACTAGTGCTGTTGCTGTCTGCTGCCCTGGTTGGTCAGTTGCCACTGTCGTGATTGTTGCTGTTCTGCCGCCATGAACTGGATGCTCTCTGCTCTGTTCCACTCAGCCTTGGGCTGGCCAAATATGGACTGAAACCTCCAGTAACTGTGAGGTAATAAACCCTCACTTCCTTCATTTTTGGTATTGAATATTTGTCCCAGCAACGAGTAAAAAGTCACTAAGACAAGCCCTTGGGACTTCACCAGAGAGCAACGAGCATAGGACACGGCTAACAGAAGATGACTGGTAATCAGGAGATCGGGGTGGTCAGGTAATGTCTTCCAAGAAGGCCATAGCAATATCGTGTGAAGGGAGGGGTGGCCTGTGAGCTGGGCTCGTCACCACCCCTCTGCAGCCGTACCTGTCTTGCTGGGGACGTATCCCAGACCAGCATGAGACTGACTAGAGTAGGTGCCTCCCTCGCATCCCCCCTTTCCAAAGAAGCAAAACTCGGCTTTGCTCCGATGACGTTTGGAAGGCCCCAAAAGCCTCATTTCCTATTTTACCTATAGAAAATTCCCCCAGTCAGGCCATCTCTGGAACCCTCTAAGTGGAGTCATGATTAGAAAACCTAACACTGGGTGGCCTCGCCTGTCTGCGTGGCTGTGCGAATTTGCAGCTTGGTGCATTCACCTGGGCGGGGAGGTCTTTTAATTGAAGCTGTGGGAAATAGGAGTTTTCTAGTTGCAGAATTCTGTGTGTTGCCTTAAATCCTTTTAAAATAAAACTCAAAAAGTAATAGAACAAGGCACTGATCTAGGACAGATGGGGAGCAGGAGGGTGGCGGGAGGGAACTGTAATAGACAAAAGCAAACAATAAATACGGAAACAAATCACCTTGGAAAGTGCCAGGTTTGAAGGTCCAGACTTTAGGAAATGATCCCAAGTTTTTAACAGCAAAAGACATAGAAGAAAAGAAGCTGGGGGAGCTCCTTGTGTGAGCCCAACACCTGGAATTCTGTAGAATCTTGCGTTGCCTTTGGAGCAGTTTCCAGAACCATCCATGAAGCTGATAAGTCAGTAGAAGGATTTGAAGAGATGTTGGTGGGTGTGAGCCACCTGGAGCTTGACATGCTTGGCCTCCTCGCACCCCAGGAATATGCTGCCTGTAAGACTCACCTCACAGACCGGCCCACCAGGATTCTGTGCGACAGCCATAACACATTTTCTACTCTTTTGCTTATTTAAGCTCCTATAAGGAAGGGTTGGGAGCAGGGAGAGCATTGGAAACAATGTAGCGGTCTGCCGCTGTTGCTAGAAGGTTCCTGAGTTGAGTCCATCCTTACAGGCCTCACTTGAGCCCAGTCCTGCCCTCGGCATCACAGCCTGGCACTGCCCCCTGTACACAGCAATCATCCAGAGAGTAAGAGTCAGCAGCTGCTTCCCACTCAGCCGGATGGTGCTGAGCTGCAGTATGATGGAGTTGGAAGCCCTCAACTTTGATGTCCCAACCCAGCCCCTGAACTCTGGACCCCTGTGGTAGTGACCTGGGGACCCACTTATGCTGTCAAGGAGAATGTACCTGCACATTAGCACTGCACAGTTCTGGGAATGTCTGCGGATGATTGACAGGGAGGCTGGCAAACCCCGATTTGGTTGGTACATCAGGCCCGGATGTGGGTGGCTCCATTAGGCTTGTGGCCCGAGTGGGACAGAAAAGGCGACACAAGGGCCTCTCCGATTTTTTTCTTTTAATGAGCGCTGATCTTTATATACACTGTCCGTCTCGATTTCTAGTTTCTTCAGGCCTCCACCATGGACTTGGCTGAGAGCTCTGCAGGGAGCTTCCAGACCTTCGATCTTAAGCGGGAGCTCGGCCCTTGATCCCTCTTGTGCTGTGGCTTCCATCGTTTTAGGGGCTAAGCAGCTACTGGATTCTGTGGCTCTTCGGCATGCAGATAGACACAGTGGCCCTTCCACACCTCCGGCCCGGAGCCCTACCCGATACAGACCTGACGTGGCTCTGTAACATCCTGTTGACGTGCTCTGTGGGAAACAGATGCGCAGCTTGCACGGCATCCTGCAGATGGACGCAATGGCCCTTCGCGCCTCCGGCCGGGAGCCCTGCCGGGTGCAGGCCCGACACGGCTCTGCAGTACTGCTGAGGTGCTCCACCTGTGGCGGATGCGCGTAAGGCTGGGCGGCTTGCAAGCGCCGCCCACAGCCCTCCCTCCACGGGTGAGCAGGGCAGCAGCTCCTGCAGAGGCGCAGCCTCGCTCTGTCCCTGAAGAGGACAGCAGTCCAGCTCTTGCGGGTGACAGAAAGCTTCATCCCTCTCTACATTGGGTCCAAGTCAAATGTGGCACGGCTGTAACTGTCCTTTGAGGTTTCTTGGGAGGGTGTCCACTAGGGCTAGCTAGCCACGCTTTGCTCCCTCTTATGTAGCTTTTCTGGCAAACAGGAAGTACACACGGTGTGTTGCGTGTGTTGCTATGTCTGTGCATGGCGTGTAGCTATGCATGTGTTGATAGCTACGGGTGTGTTTGTGTTTGTGTGCATGTGGTGTGTGACAGACGGGCAGGACCCGGTCTGCGATCCTGGTCATGGGCCCGCAGTGTGGATATTCTATGCTGTCCTCAGTGAACAGCCCTTTCTGAAGAATGCAGTCTTTAATTTGCAGCTACATTGAACTCTGGAACCTGGACAACTCAGAAAATGAATTTCAAGTGCTCCAGGAACATCCAAAAATTATATTGAAAATCATTAACATATTTGGCCTTGCTTTAAGAAATGCAATGATTATTTTCTGAAAGTCTCCATGCCCGTGGGACGCATGCTCCAAATGGTATGCGCTTTCATGAAAGACACAGCAAAATCGATGGCATGGGTTTTTCTTTTGTGTTTATACTTTTATTTTCCCAACTCAGTCAAACTTGAGTATTATGTGAGAATATTTATTCATTCAATAAAGCTTCATTAAGCATGTGCAACCTCTTCAGAGTCCAAACACAATTCCATGTATTGGCAATATGACAACAGCAAGCTTTATTTTGCCATTATGTCTTCAAAGGTAGAAAAACAAATGGACCCATGAGGTGGTTCAAGGGTGGTAAATACTGTGGAAGTAACGAAAGCAGAATTCCTCATGCAGAGCCTGTATTTACAGTGTAAAATACGTTGTATTTTACAGGGGTAAGATGGGCACAATCTGGGAATACATGCATGGAGAACCATCCACCCTGGTGTCAGGAATAAGATACACAAAATTTGTGGACTTTGAGTCAAAGGACCTCGTGTTTTCCAGGGAAAGAGGAGCTGGAGCATGGGACTCAGGGTGCGGGGCCCGGAGAGCACCTGGGCCCGAGGGGGCTGTGGGGTGGCCTGAGGGCCTCGCTCCCTCGCCTGTGGATGCAGCCCCCGTGTGGAGGCTCTGCTCTCAGCAACTGCGCTGTTGGCCCATAACAAAAATGTCACCACTGTGCAGCATTATAAAGTGGCATAGTGGCGAGAGCAGGAGGAGGCCCGTGCTTCGGAGCCGTCGTGGTCAGTGCAGAGGCTGGGTCTCTGAGCAGGGCCAGCAGCTCTGAATTCTGAACCCAATTTCTTCCAAGTCTTTACTTTAAAATTTTTTTTAAATGTTTTTCTGGAAGAGTGCTCTGAAGGCCCCTGATCTGCCACCGCTCGCATTCACTGTTAACATTTTATTATTTGTGTTTTGCATTTTCCTCCATACACAAGCATGACCCTGCACAAATATATTCATGAGCTCTATGTAGATTGTAGACAAAATATTTCAGCATGAATCTCCAGAGGAAACAACATTCTCCCATGTAACTTCATTGGCAATGCTGTAATGCAAAAGGAAAATAGTCATTGATTACATGGTGCCACCCACAAAGTGTTCAACTTGGGTTTCCATTTACCCAGTTCTATCGAAATGTATTTCATAATTATTTCATGCTGCTTTCTTTTTAAATGCACACCACTTTTATTGTGTACGATGCAGCAGAAAATATATTGCCAAGCATTTGCTCAGGTTTCTTGTGGTCAGGACAGGGCTGCATCTGAAATCATTGCCAAGCTGCCCTCAAATCTTTGCTACAGAGACACGATACATAGAGACTGCTCAAGGGTCAGGCACGAGGGAGGCCCCAAAGCAGGGGTCAAGGGCAACGGCGGCTTTGACCTGAGCTGAACTGGGCAAACAGACTTGCCGCTTGCTCTCAGGGATCTGGAGTCCAGGGAGAAGCCTGGCCAGGAGATGTGCGCGCCAGGGTCCTCTGCATACACATGGGCTGAGGCATGAGCAGTGAGACGTGGAGAAAGGAGACAGGAGAATCCCAGGGCCATGGCCCTTGTCCATGCAAATGGAAGAAGTCAGGTAATGAGGAGGCAGGAAAAGCCACTGAGGAGGCACAGGCCAGACTCAAACAGGGCAAAGCTGAGCGCAGATGACTGAGCACCCTGAGCGTGATCAGAGTGACACTGATCCCATGTGTGACCAGGCTGTGTTGTGAGATCTGACGTAGTCACGCAGCACGACACAAGACACACTACTGTGAATGCCTGCAGGACGCTCCCCGGCCTCACACACAGACGGCGTCCCTCCACTTGTGATGCCCTCTGAGCGTCCTGGAGTCCTCGTCTCCAAGTGCCTCAGTTGTGCTGCCCTGCCTACCTTGATGTGCAGAACTGACTCAGAGCATTTGCCTTTCGTGATCATTTTGGCTTGGAGGAAGAACCAAAAGTGACATGGCAGAAGGTCTGGTGAATCTAGTACACGAGGACATAAAGATGGGTGGCGGCGATATTTTCTTTTTTTTTTTTTTAATTTTTATTATTATTTTTTTATTCTTGTTTCAGAACTTCTGTGTGCTTATTCACTCATTTTATGGCCTGCTCAGCCCACCCCGAGGGCAGGGCTGGCGCAGCATGTGGTGCCGGCGGTCGAACCGTGGTCCCTGAAGCCGCCCAAGCTTCCCCAAGCAGGAGCTTTAGACCACTGAGCCATACCGCCGGGCCCCCGATATTTTCAATTTGATAGAAATTGCCAGAAGACGTACTGAGGAGCAGAACCAGCATGGCCAGCAGCTGAGCCTGGGCCTGAGCAGGGCCAGCAGCCCTGAGTTCTGATTGTTATTAGGGAAGAATGATAAAAATATGGCAAATGCTTAAATAAGAATATTACTGTTTTATTACCTTGTATCAGTGACTTTCACAATACTCAAAATATCCCTCTTCCTCTCAAGCATACTTATCCCATCAGCCTTGGGAATGTGTCTCTTACTAATACATTTTTATGAAATTTCAAAATTCTCTGTATCTTTGATTACTCCTTGTTTTAGAGGAGAACTCAGCCATATCAAACTCAGATGAAATGAAAGAGGCCCGGAACCAAGATGCTGGGAACCTTTATCCAAGACCATGTTGACAACGAGATCCTGGCTGACTTGGGGGAAGGCATAGCAGGGAAGACACTCACATCCTCAGAGGAAGGGCCTGTGAGAGCTTTTAATTAATGAGAAACACTGATCCATTAGAGGCAGGGTACGGAATTGATGTTCTTTAATATATATATATACTGCGATGTTTAATTTCATACATCGGCTTGGTAGGCCCAGTGAACAGCCAACCTTTTTGTCAAATGTCAGCCTGGATGCTGTTAGCAGGCTCTCTCAGAGACAGGTGAACGTGTACATAGGCAGGTGTGCAGCAGAGCAGGGTGGGCCCTGCTCACCAGCGCTGGTGAGCCTCACACAATCAACTGAAAGCCATGAGAGAGACCCTCAGGGACCCAAGAAAGAGGGAGTTCTTTCTCCACTGGGCAGGATGGCCTGAGCGAATTTGCTAAATCAAGTTTCCTTCTGTGCATCTGCATGTGGGTGCCTACTGTGGTTGCTCAGACTTGCACACACATGTGTGTTTTACCAATTCTGTTCCTCTGGAGAGCACGGCCTACAGAATAGGATCTGGTTCACACCTGGTCCTGTTTCTTTTAGATGGGAATGCGTGTGTGAGCAGGGAGAAATCCGCCGTAAGGCTTGCGGGAACAATCACTAAGTGGGACCTATGTGCGTGAAGAGAGGGAATGGAAAGGGCCGGCCTAGCAGCTCAGTGGGCTAATGCGCCTGCTTTGGCAAAGGCAGTGGCCAGTTCCATCCCCCCCGCAGTGGTGCACGCCCAGTCTCAATCACCTCAGTACGCCCTGGGGGTGGGGCTAGCGTGGCCCGCTGGGGATAACGTTCACTGTGAATAGTATCAATTCTCTAATACAAAACAGACGGATGGACTGGACCAGGAAAGAACATTCGAAGGAATGCTGTATACAAGGAACACACTTAGCACACAAAAAGGTTCATAAACTAAAAGCCATGGGACAGAAAAAGAAATATGTCACACAGCAGGAATCTCCTCAAGAGAAGGTATCCCAGTCCTACTTTCTTCCAAAGAAGGCTTTAAGTCAAAACTGACTAGAAAAAGAAAAGATCATTACATATGTGTTAAGGGAAAAATTCAACTGGGAGAGATCACAATTAACATGTACACACTGAATGATGGCACATCCGGCTTCACAAATAAGTACTACTGGACATAATAGATGGGATAAATGTAAAAACAATTACTGTATAGTAAGAATTCTCAAATTCCCATGATTATCAATAGATCAATTAGACAAAAACATTATCAAAGAAGTATCAGGTTTGAATAAACTTTAGAACAGATGGTCTTAATATATACTATAGTGTTTTCCATCCAGTGACAGGACACACATTCTCAGCAGCTCAAAGTACTTTCTTCAGATAAACCACAAACTGACCATGAAACACACTTGAGTAAATGAAGAACTGATATTTAACCATGCATATTTTCAAATTAGAGCGCAAAGAAACTAGAAATCAATGCTCAAGTAAAACAGAAATTATGTAATGGAATATAAATTAAATAACACCCTCTTAAAAAAAAAATACAGGTTACAGACGAAATTTACAAAGTCAGGCCAGCTATGTAGCTCAGAGGTGCATTTCCTGCCTACAGAGTGTGAGGCCAAGTTTGACACCCAGTAACAAAAAAGAAAATAACCAAAAGAAAAATACCTAAAGTAGACGTTTAAAAAGCAATAAGACAGCTCCTAGAACTGAATGATAGTGTTGGAAGAGCGTACTAGAACTTCCTGGATGGAATGGAAGCAGTGCTGAGAGGAACATTGTCACCAGGAAAGCCCACATGAAAACGCAAAGCAAGTCAGATGAGTGGCGGGAGTGCAGGCTGGTACAGCCACTGTGGAAATCAGTGTGGGGATTCCCTCAAAAGCTAGGATTGCAGGTCCCAGCCAAAGCAGCTGTTCTTCTCCTGGATATTTTTCCAGAAGAGCTGGAAACCTCATGTTGCAGTGATACCTATGTTTATAGCAGTTCAGTTTGTCATAGCTAAATCCTGGAAACAACACGGGGACCCGTCAACTGAAGGGTGAAGAAAAAAGATGTGATATTTGTGCACGATGGAGCATTACTCAGCTATAAAACAGGATAATCTCGAGTCTTCTGTCAGTAAATGTTCCCAACTAGAGCACACACTCTAAAGTGAAATAAATCGGACCCACGTGTGCGAACATCCTATCATCTCTTTGGTGTGACAACCTGAAAGAGAAAAATGGACTCTGAAGGGTAGAATAGACGCTGGGTAAAAGGGAATGAACTTATTCAAAAAGAAAGAGTGAGTGAGTTGAAGGGAAGGACAGGAGAGGGAGTAGGGAAGAGAGACTTGCCTAGGTATGTAAGCAGGACGCTTTGGACAACGGTACTGTGCATTTCTGCCGGTCTATGGAAAGGAGCAGATCATGCTTTAATTTGTTTCATCTCCTTTTTTCAATTGTTTGTGTTTTTTCTCTTCTTAATTTCTCACACATTTCTTTCTTTCTTCTTCCAATCTTACGTGCATATATCTGGTAATAGGAATGACTGGCTGGAAGACAGCACTATGTATTACAACAAATGCTGGGAAATTCACATTACTTCGTTAAGGGAAAATCTGTAGCACTTGTAATTTTTTCTGTTTTAATTCTAACTTACGCTCTCTTTAAAAAATAAATAAATAAATAACCGGTCTAACATTGCATGTCAAGGCTCTACAAAAGCAGGAAGAATGCAAAACCAAAGCTGGTGCAGGGAAGGAAATGATCAGTGGCGGAGCAGAGGTCAGGGAAATTTAGGCCAAAAACATTAAGACTCAATGAGCTGGAAGAGGAAGTTAGTCTCAGGAAGGCAGAGGCGGGGCAGAGGGGCGCAGGGGCTTACCCGCGGCGAGCGTGCGGGCTCAGCTCCCAGCGGTGGGGTTTGGGCTGGGCTGGAACAGGAAGTTAGTCGCGGGAAACCAGAGGCGGGGCAGAGGGGCGCAGGGGCTTACCCGCGGCGGGTGCGCAGGCTCAGCTCCCAGCCTAGTCTATCACCATGCACGAAAATAAAGTTGAAATGGATTAAAGATCTAAATATTAAAAGTGAAACATTAAATCTCCTGGAAGAGAAAGTGGGAGGAAATCTTGAAGACATCGGAGTAGGTAAGGAGTTCGTGGACGGAAATCAAATTGCACGTTTAACACTTGAAAGCATCAACAATTGGGACCTCCTCCGGCTAAGAAGTTTCTGCATGTCAAAGGAAATCACTAACAAAGTGAAAAGACGACCCACAAATTTTGAAAAGATTATAACTAACAAGTACTCAGACAAAGGTCTTCTATCTAGAATCTACAAAGAACTAAAAACCATTAG
>PVJA010029925.1:0-26233 GCA_004027025.1 Myocastor coypus
TTTTTTTTTTTTTTTTTTTTTTTTTTTTTTGTTGTTGTTTTTGTTTTTGTTCTTTTTTTGTGGGACTGTGGTTCAAACTCAAAACCTTACACTTGCCAGGCAGGCACTTGTGCTTCGAGTCATAGTTTTTTGAGGAGTCTCCACACTGATTTCCATAGTGATTGTACCAGTCTATATTCCTAGCAGCAATTCCTTACCCCCCCCCACAGCCTCTCCAGCATTTATTAGTTGATTTCCTTATGATAGCCATTTTTCTGGAGTGAGATGGTATCTCACTGTTGTTTTAATTTTCATTTTTCAAGTGGCTAGTGCTGTGGAATGTTTCTTCATGTATTTATTTGCTACTTGCATCTCTTCCTCTGAAAAACATGTATTTATCTCACATGCCCATTTTTGGACTGAGTCTTTAAGTTTTGGGAGCCAATTTTTTTTTTTTTTAATTCTTTATATAATTTAGGTAGAAGTGCTTTGTCTGAGTGATTGCTGGTTATGATTTTTTCCCAATTTGGGGTTATCTTTTCACTCTGTTGGTAATTTCTTTTGACATGTAGAAACTTGTCAATAAGATGAGATCCCAGTTGTTAATTCTTTGCAGTATTTCCCATGAAGTTTTTTTTTTTGTTCGTGAACTGTCTGCCTACTCCAGTGTCTTCAAGATTTCCTCCTACTTTTTCTTCTAGGAGATTTACTGTTCCAGTTTAATGTTTAGATATTTAATGCATTTTGACTTTAGTGCATGGCAATGGACCCAGGTTTATCTTTAATTTTCATCAGGTAGACAGCCAGTTTTTCCAATACCATTTGTTTGTTTATTTATTTTTTATGTATTTACTTACAAGGTCTACAGGGTCTCACTACACAGATTTGACTCCTAGTGATCCTCTTGCTTTCAGCCTCCCAAGTGCTGGGATTACAGGTGTGTGCCATCATGCCCAGGCTTAATTACCCTCAGCATGCCTTGGGCACAGGGCTGGCACAGTATGCTGGGGATCGAACCCTGGACCCTGTGTCTGTCTAAGTAGGCATTTTGATCTGAACTATCTGGCTGGCCCCAGCAGCACCATTTGTTAAAGAGGCTATTTTTCTTTCAGTGAACATGTTTGGTCCTTTGTCAAAGATAAGATGGCAAGTCTGTTCGTAATTGCATTTTCATCTTCTAATCTGTTCCACTGATCCTTAGGTCTGGTGTTTTTTTTTTTTTTTGTCTTTTTGAGGCAAGGTCTTGCTATGCAGTTCAGGCTGGCCTTGAGCTCACTTTTGTAGCCTAGGCTGGTCTCAAACTCGCACCAATCCTCCTGCCTCAGCCTCTCGAGTGCTGGGATTACCGGCGTGCGCCATTTTTTTTTTTTTTTTTTTTTTTTGCCAGTACCATGCTGAGTTTATCACAGTAGCTTTGTAGTATAATTTCAAGTCAGGGATTATAGTGCCTCTTGCCTCACCTTTGTTGCTCAGTATTGTCTTTGCTATTCTAGATTTTTTTTAATTGTTCCAAATAAATTTTAAGAATGTTTTCTCTACATCTTTGAGGTATGTTGGTGGTATTTTGATAGAGATTGCAATAAATCTTTATGAAAATTTTGAGAATATGGCCATTTTCACAATATTGGTTTTCCTATCCAGGAGCAAGGTTTAGTTGTATAGATCTTTTACTTCCTTTGTTAGATTAATTCCTAAGTATTTCATTTTTGGGGGATGCTATTGTACAGGGTATTGTTTCTCTAAATTCCCTCTCAGTGAGTTTGTTTTCTGTGTAGAAGAATGCTATTTGACTTTTGGGTGTTGACTTTGTATCCTGCTATGCTACTAAATTTGTTTATTCTTAGAGCTTTTTGGTGGAATTATTTTGGACTTTCAAGTGGTATAGCATGTCATCTGCAAATAATTACAGTTTAACTTCTTTATATTTTCTTATTTCTTTTATTTCTCTTTTATTTACTCTTTCTAATGGGTCTAGCTAAGGATTCCAGAACTATATTGAATAGGAGTGGTGATAGAGCCTATCTTAGTCTTATACCTGGTTTGAGAGTAAAAGCTTCTAGTTTTTCTTAATTTAGAGTTCTGTTAGCTGTTGGTTTGTCATAGATGAATTTTTTGGGTTGTGGTATAGGTCATCTATTCCAATATTCTGCAAGGATTTGATGATGAATAAGTGTTGGACTTTGTCAAAAGCCTTTTCTTCATCTATTGAGATGATCATGTGGTTTTTGTTTTTTGGCTGTATTGATATAGTGTATTATATTTATAGATTTGAATATGTTGAACCATCCTTGTATCCCTGCGATGAATCCTACCTGCTGGTAGTGGTGTATAATCTTTTTGATAATTTGCTGCATTTTATTTATTTATTTATTTATTTATTTATTTATTTATTTATTTATTTATTTATTTTTGTGATACCGGGTATTAAACTCAGGACCCTGTGCCTGCCAGGCAGGCACTTATTCTACTGTGCTATCTCCCCAGCCCATGCTAGTATTTTATTGAGGATTTTTGCTTCTATGTTCATGAGGGAGATTAGCCTGTAATTCTCTTTTTTTGTTGGCTCTTTTTCTGATTTTGGTATAATACTTGCCTCCAAGAATGACTTTGGGAGTATTGCTTCCTTTTCAATTTCATTGAAGAGTCTGAGGTGTATTGTGAGTAAATATAGTCTAAATTTCCTATACAATTCAGCTGTGAATCCATGGATGTGGGCTTTTCTTTTTTATCACATTTTCAATTTCATTGGCTGATATGGGGTTATTCAGGGTCCTTATATCTTTTTGATTCAGTTTTAGTAGTTTGTACCTATCTAGTAATCTGTCCATTTCTTCTGTGTCTTCAATCCTATGAGAGTAAATATTTACAAAATAGCTATTGATGATCTTGTGAATTTTCACTGGATCTGTAGTAATTTCTCCCTTTTCATTCCTTATTGCTTGGATTTGAGGAAATTGGCGAGGGGTTTATCAATTTCATTTAATCTTTCAAAGAACCAGCTTGTTGATTCATTTATTCCTTGTGTCATTTTCTCTTTTGTCTCAGTTGCATTCATTTCTACTCTGGTCTTTGTAATTTCCTCCCACATTTGGGCGTGGTTTGATTTTTTTTATTTTTATTTTTTCTAGAAGCTTGAGATGCAGGATTAGGTTATTTATTTGTTCTCACTCTGTTTTCCTAATATGTGAGTTAACTGCTATAATTTTCTGTCTGAGAATTGCTTTCATAGCATCCCATAAATTCTGGCAAGTTGTGTTTGAAGTTTTATTGGGCTATATTCTTTAATTTCATCTGTAACCCACTGGTTGCTGAAGAGGGTGTTATTTAATTTCCATATGCTTATGAGGTTTTTCATTTATTGTTAATTTTCAGTTTCATTGTTCTGTGGTCAAATAATATACATGGGGTAGTTTTTGTTTTCTTGCATATACTTTTTTTTTTTTTTGTCTTTTTGAGACAGGGTCTCGCTATGCAGTTCAGGCTGACCTTGAACTCACTTTCGTAGCCCAGGCTTTTCTCGAACTCACACCGATCCTCCTGCCT
Source organism: Myocastor coypus (assembly GCA_004027025.1). Taxonomy (NCBI): domain Eukaryota; kingdom Metazoa; phylum Chordata; class Mammalia; order Rodentia; family Myocastoridae; genus Myocastor; species Myocastor coypus. Next base: position 3,523 of record PVJA010029925.1, read on the forward strand.
CAGCCTTCCAAGTGCTGGGATTACAGGCATGCACCACCACGCCCAGCTTCTTGCATATACTTAAGCATGATCTATGGACTAGTTTGTGGTTCATTTTAGAAAACATCCCAAGTGCAGCTGAAAAGAACGTGTATTCAGATGTTGTTTTGTGGACTATTCTATATATGTCTAGTAAGTCCATTTTTTCAAAGGTTTTGTTCAGTTCTGCCATCTCTTTTCTAATTTTTTGTGTGCTTGACCTATCTTTTTGAGATAAAGCAATGTTAAGATCACCTGTTAAGATTGTGATATTGCTTATTAAATATTCCATGTCATTTACAATTTGTCATATAAGTTAGGGCTTGCATATTCGATGCATACATATTTATGACTATTAAATTTTTCCACTAGAAAGTATAAAGTGACGTTCTTTATCTTGTTTGATCATTCTTGGTTTGATGTTCAGGTTGTCTGAGAACAGAATAGCTACTCCTGCCTTTTTTCTGAGATCCTGGAGCATGTAGTAGTATTTTCAATTCTTTGACTTTCAGCTTATGAATTTCTTTGTTGGTTAAATTTGTTTCTTTTTTCAGAATATTGTTGGATTTTGTTTCTTAATTCAGCCTACCAGTCTATTTCTTTTAATTCATGAATTGAGTCCATTTACATTGGTGGTTATAACTGATATGTATTGGGTTACATTTCTCATGTTATTTTTCTGCTGTTGGTTCCCTACTTTTCTTCTGTGCTTAATGGTTTGTCGTGTATGGTGGGTTCTTTCTGTTGTTCTTGGATTTGTGAGTATTTTGATCCATCTTTTAGTACTATATGTAGGGTTGGTTTGGTTGTCATGAATTCCTTTAGTTCTTTGTCATGGAAGTATTTAGCTTCTCCATTAGACTTGAAAGAAAGGGCTGGCCTGATAGCTCAGCAGACCAGAGGACCTTCTTAGGCAAGAGTGTAGCAGCTAGGGTTCAATCCCCCTCATGCCATGTCAGCCCCTCCCACTGGGTGCACTGAGATGGCAATTGAGACTGGGCATGGTAGCGTGCACCTGTAATCCCACCACTTTGGGAGGCTGAAAACAGGAGAATCATTACGAGTCCCATATATGTAGTGGGAAATCTGATGTTATTCTGATGGATTTTCTTTTAAATGTGATTTTTTTTTCCTCTAATGGCTTTTAATATGTGGTTCTTGTGCTGAATTTTTGGGATTGTGTATGTTATATGTCTTGGTATAGTTTTAATTAGGTTGATATTATTTACAGTTGTATTTACCTTGGTTACCTGAATGTCAGATTTTTTACCCATGTATGGAAAGTTTTCTGCTATTGCTTTTGTTCATATTCTTTTTATGTTATTTGTGTTGCTTATTAGTCTTACATTGTTCATCTTTGCATTGTCTTATAGCTGTTAAATTATTATTTTCTGGATCCTAGTTGTTTTTAAGAGATCTTTCCTTACCTTTTCACTAGATGCAATGGTGTGTGCAAGGTCTGAAAGTCTATCTTCACTTTCATTCAAATGGTTTTGCCAACTTTTAATGGAGTGTTTAATTTCTCATATATGTTTGTATACGCTTTATGCATTCTATTTGTTTCCTATACTGCTCATTCAAGGGTTTCAACATTTTTCTAATCTCTATTTTTTAATCAGTATTTTCTTTTTTAAAATGTATTTAGTACAGGGTCTACAGGTTCTCATTACACAGATTGGATTTGTAATGATCATTCCTAGTTTTAAGCCTCCCAAGCACTGGAATTACAGGGGCACACCACCATGCCCCATCTCAGTTGCCATCTCAGTGAAATCCGGAGGTAGGGCCAGCACAGTAGGCAGGCCTGGGATCAAACCCCCAACTACTACATCTGCCTAAGCAGGCACTTCAATCTGCTGAGCTATCCGGCCAGCCCTTATCAGTGTCTTTTTTGAAATGCTTAGTAATTCTTTCATTGTAGTTGTTACAGTTTGTGTCTAGTTGTCCCCACAAAGCCTCATGAAGTCATGGGGCGAGGACTTCTAGAGTTTGAGACTAACTCATGATCCACTCAGATTATGTGTTTTAGTACTGCTGGGGTTATGAGTGTGTGTATCCTCCCTAGCCTGGGGTGATAGCCTGAATGTATTATAAGAGAGACAGAGAAACAGACTTTTTCTCTGTCAGTTGTCTCTGTTGTCCTGTTGTTGGTGTTGCTGTTCTGCTGCCATGAACTGCTGCTCCCTGCATATGTGAATCTATCTACCTTGGAGCCAGCTGAGTATGGACTGAAACCTCCAGTAACTGTGAGCTGACTAAACTTTCCCTTCCTTCATTTTGGGTGTCAGGTATTTATCCTAGCAATGAAAGAAGAGTAACTAAGACAGTAGTTATCATTACTTTTTTTTAACCTGTGAGATTATTTGTGATCTGATTTTCTCTATACTCTTCTGCAGTTGTTTCTTTACTTCAGTTGCTATTATTTCAGAAATTTCAGGAGTGTGGCTTCTAATTTCTTCAATGCAGATGTCTCCTGTGTTCTAGGTGGGCTTGGGCCCTGAGAATACATTTTGCTCCATCTCTTTGTCATTTTCTGTTTCAGAGAGAACTGTTCATTTTGATTTCTGTGACACGTTTTTGTAAAAGTTCGATAGTAGATAGCTGTATCACTGCAGTCAGAGCTTCTCTGTAAAGAGTTTGTTATTTAGCCATTGCTCCTGTGTCAAGAGATTCCTGTTTTGTGTGTGTTCCAAGATTCTGCTTTCTGTATTGACTGAGAGCAAGATATTGGTTTCTATTGGCACTATCCTTGGTCCTCATGCACCTCCTGATACTAATATAGAAGAGAAAACATATAGTTAAGGTAGTTACGATTTCCTACTACAGTAGTACAATTAGCAATACTAATAATAGCTAGTAACATTTAGAAACTGACAAAATTTGTAACTAATGAGTTTTTACTTTAGGCCATAGGAGCAAACATTCTAGTTGTATAACAAAGCACATCTTAAATTGGAAAATCGTATTTAAATCAGTTCCCTTGAGTTTTGGCTACTCACTTCCCCGTCACGCGCCTGGATTCTTCTAGGCAGGATAATTCACCCCAATTAGCTGTTGCCACCTCTGTGCTGTCAGGATATTCTTGTAGGTCTGGGCCTTTTATTTGGGCTTAGCTGGCCCAGCAGTATACCTCAGTTAGCTGGGCTTAGATCTACTGAACTTCAACTCGACTGGCAGGACCTGCCTTGGATTTGATTGCTGTGTTTGGCTCCTTCCCACTGAACTCAGTGCACGTGGGCCCGCTGTGCCCTGCTGGCTGTTGGTCCTGTGGTTCCTTCCCAGTAGCCCACCCAGGTGGAGTCTATTTTATTTTTTCTTTGTATTATTTATGTTGCAAATACTGTATCAGGAATATGAGCTATTGTTTTGTGAACAAGTATACAAGACTTTATTTTCAAATTACTATTGATAAGTGAACTCTTACTTATTTAGAAATAGTATTTTAACCACTTATCCTATGACATTTCTATTTTGAAAATACTTTCAGAAGTTCTTTTGTGAGTTATTTGAACATTATAAAAAGGATTGTTTTTAGATAGTACTGTATCTAAGGATAATAGATAAAAAGTGAAATAGGAGCTTATGAACAATTATGTTATAATATAATTAACCATGACAACTAGATAAGATCCTGGGTCCACACATTTATTTTTAGGAATCTAAACATAAACTTTGATACCATTGCTCATTTTATGTTGCTATGAGCTGACCATCATTTAAATATATGCCTTCTCATTCATCTCCTAGTAGTCTTACAACTTTGAGTGAATTAATACTGATTCATTAACATACGTACCAATTCTTTCTTGTTACTTATGAAGTCTTTCATAATTTCATAGTTTAGTATGTGTTTGTGAAGATAGCAGTAGTGAATTTTCCTTAGCAAGTGTTCTTGTTATCTATCCTGGGAGAGATAGAAAACTCATGTGTATTATGTACCCACCGATGCTAACTGTTTTGCAGGGCAATTTAACCTATTGTGCAGGCTTTAGCCACACATGGTACACAAGTGATGTTCTATCAGATAGCCTGAACTACCAGTGGTACATGTATAACTGTCCCGTTGAATAGCATAGGATACTTCCACTGGGTGGTTCAAGCAGTCTAATGGGATACTTGTGCTTATACAACTCCATAATGAACATATGAAATGCCTTCTGATACTCACAAAGATCTTGTGCGAGTGTTATTATCTCTTATTTTACAGTTGAGAAAATTGGGACTCAGATAAATTTAGTTCTAATAGACAATACAGCCAAGATTAGAATTTCAACCTCAGTCTGTTCATTTAAAGGTCTATATACTGTTTTAGCTTCACTTTTCTATGAGTGGAATTGTAATTATGTTTGAATTATATCAGTTGTATAAATGTCTATTAGTCAATAAAATTTCTTTCTCTCCTTTTTAAAAATGGTACTAGGGATTGAACCCATGGCTTTCTGTATGCAAGGCAAGCACTCTTAGAGTGAATTATATCCTTAAACCTTGATTAAGCACTTGAGAATCAAGTCAAGGCCAGAGACTATATATGCCTATAGGGTATAGTAAGAAATAAGGCATAACTCCCTGGGAGCTGATTCAAGCTTCCAGTCTCCTTCACAGATTGCCATTACTTTAGACACTAGTTACAAGTTTGGTGGTTTCTACCTTTACTTTGGATATCTTCCTGCAGATTTGGGGATGTCTCACTCTTCTCTAAATTTCTCTAGCTTACTAGAATGACTCATGGCACTTGGTAAAGTGCTTACTTCTGACTACAGTTTCATTGTGAAGAATAAACATCAGTCAAATACAGGAGCTTAAAAAGAGGCACAGGAGGATCACAAATGCAATACTTTGCCTCATTAGGATGTGGAACCCACCCAGAATATCAATTTACACCAGAATATCAGTTTACAACCAGGAAGCTTACATTCGTGTTAGGTATTCAGAGCTTTTATTGGGCTTTCATTATGTATACTTGATTTGTTGAATTATTGGTTATGAAATATGAATTTGAACCCAAATGCTTAGCCCTGCAGCCTTTCTTCCTGAGAAGTCTGGGTGATAGCAAATGGCTCCAAACTTTTAATCACATAGTTGGCCTCTGTGGTGTGGGTATCTCCCATCTTGCAAAGCTTTTTTTTTTTTTAACCTTAGATTAAGATTAGCCGCCAACTATGAGTTACCTTATTAGCATAAATTCTCAAAGACACTTTATCATTGGAGGAATTCTAAGGATTGAAAGGCTATATTCCTAGAAAGGGTAATGGCCAACTAGACTTTTTCTATATAATAGTCATTTACAGCAAATGGATGAAAACAGGTTTTTCACACATGGTATTATAATCAGGTTATGAAAGAGAGTTATATAATTCTAAGGAGTAACTGATCCTTCATGGTAAATTGTATCATGAGGAGAATGATAGGCAAAGAACAGTACCCTAGATAGGGTTCTCTAGGTAGATACTACTAGGTTGATATTGTAGATACTATAGTATAGATGCTACCAGCCATTTAGGTCAATATGTTCAGATTCATTTGCTTGCTGCTGATCAAATCAAAGGAGCTATTTATATTGGCAACAAGTAAAGACTTATTCAAAGATGTAGCTGAGGAGACAGAGGGTCGTCCTTACTCAAATTACCACTTCCTGTATACAGATGCATTAGGTTACTTTATAGACAAGGAACAATGTGGGAAGGAAATATGGCAAGATGTCCAGGCACGTTTCATTACTTCCTGGATTCAGCCATCTCCTTTCTGTCCATGTGGACATGAACCTAGACTCCAACCTTCAGTGCCACTATTGGAATATTCTGTTCATTCACTTGAGTTGAGGAGAAGTATGGATGTCAGTTACTATCTTAGGTTTGGGAAAATTAGGAGAAGCTGCTTGTCTCTGAAGGAAAAAATTTGGAGGTAATTAGTTCTATTTTGCCAAGGCAATTATGTAGTGATATTAAAACTACTGGAATATCGTTACTACTTTTTAGATAGAATCTTGCTGTGTAGTTCAAGCTGTCCTTGAACTCACCATCTTTCCTTATACTGCACTAAACTTTTTGTCTCAGCCTCTCAAGTACTGGGGTTACAGGTGTGCATCACTATGCCTGGCAAGAGTATTGTATCTTAGGATAATAGTACTTTTGAGTAACTTGGTTACAGGACATGTGAAGATACACAGAGAAAATAAGCAGTGAGTTGATATTATTGATTGCTCAACAGTAATCAGTAGCATCTACTCATTGCTTATTGAGTGTTAATATTGTGCAATAGTTTTTTCATATTCGTCACTTCATTTAATTCTCACAGTGACCCTTTTGATAAGTAGTATTACTGTGATTTTAAGAATGGAAGACTAAGCGCAAAAAAGTTACTTTGAGAGGCCCACATTTGACTACCTGGGAAGTGATATGAGACTATTATATTAGTTATGGACTTTTTTCAAAGGTCACTGTAATAGTGCTTCCATTATACAAAGGAATTGAACTTTATCTTGTAGAAAAGATTTAAGTCTTATTTTGAAGTATGTGCAGAAGGATTTGTAATGGGCGGAACTCTTGGAGTAGTCATATGGAGCAGTAAGTGGAGAGCTAAAAGGAAATGATCCTTGAAGGAGTAGATGGAACATGAGCAGTGCACAGTCAGCTCAGTCCAGATTCCAGTGTTACGAATGGAATCATTTTTCAGAGGACCTGACTTAAATGAGTTCACCTTCTTCTCCTTCTAGCTTTTGGGGTTCCAATTCCAAGTGAGGCACCTGAATTCCCCTTTTTCTTTCCCTAGTTCTGTAAACTTTTGAGATCTACTCTCCCAAAGGCCTCAGGTTTCTTAGCTCTTTAAATCTCATGCAGTTTTGAAATAAGTATACACTCATGAGGGATGTTGCCTCACTGCTGTGCTAATCTTACACATTAGCTCTCTGATAACTTCAAGAGGATTGTTTTTGGTGTGTTTGCTTTTATATAGTTATTATACTACTTGGCTCTTATTACTGTTTGGGTTGGTCCAAATTGCTGGAATGTTTACATAATACATGCAGTGCCTTATTTTTTTTATTGCTTTTAAAGCAAGCAAACAGATTTGTTCTTTTTCTCTGTTTCAAAGAGAACTAAGATACTATATCTATTATAGAAACCTGAAAATACTGATGTAATATTAATGAATAGCACATTAAATTGAGTTGATTACATTTTTAATTAGAGAACAAATTATTTCACTGTGATGTCATTTGTTAAGTATAGTTTGAGTGAGGCAATTCAATTCCTAGGGGTGCCTAAACATAAACTTGGTATAAAGGAATTAAAATTTTAAATTATATTATCTTTATTTACTCATTTATTTTTATTTTGTGGCCGGCTCAGACTTCCCTGGGGGTGGGGTTGGTGCAACATGTGGTGCTGGGGATTGAACCACAGTCCCTGCGGTTTGCCTAAGCTCTTCTAAGCAGGCACTTTAGGCTGCCGAGCCATCTCACCGGCCCTTAAATTATATTATTTTTTCATTTGCAGCTTCTTCTCTTTCTCCTATTGTATGTATGTGTATATATATATATATATTTTTTTTTGTTTGTTTGTTTGTTTACAAATTTAGAGAGGGTAGTATGGTTTCACTAAATGAAGACATATGTGTTTTTTCAAGGAACAAGTAGGTGCTAGTTACCTATAATGTGTACTTTTATACATTTTTAATTGCTCTGTAACCCAAATTAGTTTTTATGTGTGTGTATGCATATAGGCCTAGATGAATATTTTCTTTTGGAATAGTTATGAATTAATATAATTTGTATAAGTATTGTATTTTTGCCTTTTTTTCCGGGACCGGGGTTTGAACCTCACTAGCGTGCACTTACCAGGCAGGCACTTATACCACAGAGCATCTCCCCAACACCAGTAATCTAAATTTTGAAGAAGCACAAAAAGCATGCACTTTAAAAGGACCTTGAAACATCCAGATTTAGTGTATTGACAGTGTACAGCTTTAACTAACATTTCATTGTTCTTATGTAGTTGGTGTGGAGCATTCACTGGAATTTGCCATCTTTGGGAACAAAGTAAGGTTATAGGGTCACTTGTTCAGAGTAGCATGGTAGCATTGAGTGACGCTTTATACATGATTTAACTAAAAAGCCATCCTATAGTATTCTGGCAGAATAGGTAATAGGATTAAAAATCAATTGTACATTGTAGTCTAAATGGTGATAAAAGGAGGGTGACATCAGAATAGATGTGTGTTGGCAGTAGAAGAATTAGTCAGGTAGAAAAAGGTACGGATTGTTTTTAGATTTAGTATTCTGATTATCAGTTCTAATGTGCATGTTTAATGATTCTGATATTTTTATGTGATTAATACTCATATGTATACATTGGATATATAAAGTGTTCAATTTTGTTCTCTTCTAGTGGTTTGATAGTTCCTGAAGTAAGGGGAAATGAAACTGTGCCTGAAGTTGTTACAACATCTGGCTATGCACTGTTACACTTTTTTAGTGACGCTGCATATAATTTAACTGGTTTCAATATTTTCTATTCGTAAGTATTTTTTTTAATCTTGTAATAGATTTATATACCTTGATTTAAAAGAATTTACTGATGGCTTACTATCTAAATATCTTATATGATAATAGATTTTTATAACTTAAAAGTTTATTCTTTGTATTTATTAATGTCTTATAAATTCAACATGTGTTAAATTCAAATGTGTTAAGTTTCAAAATGTGTAAGATCTGTTATTCTTAAGTGACAGAAAAATCTTTAATACACCGCAAAATGTTATCTAAGAATTTGGTAATCTGACTTAAAATCTTAGAATGTTATTTTAGCAAGCTAAGTTAGGATGAAAAGTTTTTACAAAAGTTAAAATCATTTATTGGCAAACAATTGAAGTAACATAATTAGTGTAATTTTTTGGTAGAAGCAGTTGCATGGAATTGCAAGGATTCTTCAGTTGCCCTTTTTATATTCTAAAGTATTTTACTTGAATTTCGAAGAGGGGATGGGAACTGAACTTTGGTAGTTCTTTATTTGTGGCATTGTCCTGAATGCTGTGTATACATTGTAGCATGTAAGTCCTTTACATCAGTTCTGTGAGTGGATATGTTTCCCATTTTATAATTAGAAGCTTAGGAATGGGTCTATACAATGTCTCCTCTAAAATAAGGAAACTTATTTTCATTGAGAATCTGTATGTGTTCAACATTTTATATAAATTTTTATATAGAGAAGATGTAACCAGGGAGATATGGTCAGATACTTTCATAGGAATGGCCACAGATAAATTCTGCACATTAATGTTTTCCTTTCTTCATGGAGTTAGCAGTTTATAAGTAAAGAATTTTTGTTCTTGTTTTTTTCCTTTTTAAAAAATATTTTTAGGGGAGGGTCTACAGGGTGTTCAGGGTCTCACTGCTAGATTGGACTGGTAGTGATCCACCTGTTTACAGCTTCCCAAGAGCTGGGATTACTGGCAGGTGCCACCATGCCCAGTTTCAGTTGCAGTCTCAGTGCACTCTGTGGGTTGGGCTAGCACAGCAGACCCGGGGATCGAACCCTTGGCTCCTGAGCCTGCTTGCAGGCACTTTAATCCACTAAGCTATTTGGCTCAGTAAAGAATTTTTCAACATGTTTGAAATATTATGAATATCTCTGTATCAGCTATTTATTATAGCATTTTTTATCTTATATAGTGTGTCCAAATATATATAGGAAGGAGAATAATATAGAGAACATAATCAGCTGAAGAACTTAAATAAAATTTCATAAACTTCCCTTGCTTTAGAAGAGTATGTAGATGGTAGGTTCTTTAAACATTATATAACTAAGTTATATCTTTGTTTCTCATATGTTTTCATATATTCATGAAATTATTTTCTGTAAAATATATATATTCAAAACATTTGTACTTATGTCTTTACAAACATTTTGCTTAGAAATGTATAGGTCCTGAATATGTTGCATGTGTAATTCTTGGATGTTTGGAGTCTTGTAGCAAAATTGTACTGAACTAACGCTAGACATACTAACTGAAGTACATAAAAGTAAAATGGTACAGAATAAAGAACTGAAGTGACATTATGATTGTATTGATAAGCATATAAGATGCAGTATACAAATTATAAAATTAAAGGTTAGCCAAATAGCTGAGCGGATTAAAGTGCCTGCAAGCAGGGGCCTAGGATTCAATCCACAGACCTGCCATGCTGGCCCTGCCTCGGGGGTGTGCTGAGATAGCAATTGAGACTGGGTGTGGTGGCGCCTGCCTGTAATCCCAGATCTTGGGTGGCTATAAGCAGGTGGAATACTAGAATCTGATCTAGTAGTGAGACCCTGAACACCCTGTAGACACTTTCCTAAAATACAAATAAACAAACAAACAAACAAACAAATAAATAAATAATAAAATTTGCAACGTGTCGCTCAGTTTTTTCCCAATTGTCCTGAACTTGAATATATATAAATTTTATTTTACAGAATCAATTCTTGTCCTAATAATTGCTCTGGTCATGGGAAGTGTACAACTAGTATCTCTGTCCCAAGTCAAGTTTACTGTGAATGTGATAAGTACTGGAAGGGTGAAGCTTGTGATATTCCTTACTGTAAAGCCAACTGTGGCAGTCCAGATCATGGTTACTGTGACCTAACAGGAGAAAAACTGTGTGTTTGCAATGACAGTTGGCAAGGTAAGCATGTGGGATATAGTAGTTTTGAAACATTGATTCATTTATCTAATATACAAATTCTACTTTCATTTGTTTTAGTGTGCACACTCACCCCGTATGTTTGTTTTTATTTTTAGAATGTTTGAGTTAACAAACATGTTAATAATCTTCATCCTTACAAATAGGATAGTAATGTTTTGACCTTGTGCTATATATTGAGGATTAAATGAATTTTATTTCAAAATTTTATGTGCTATGAAATCAGTAGGATGTTCTACATTTTTGTAGAATATATAGAGATTTGATGTCATCACTGGTTTAACATGTGATGTGTTCAAATTTGCTTTCTAGTGTGTAACAAAAATATTGTATTACAGGAGTACTTATCTCCAAAAGTACATTACATTCAACTTCTTAGGAAAGACTGACCCCTTGTGGCTATTTTAGGGGACCAAACACTATTTCAAATAATGCTTAAAAAGTGAATGTTTTTTAGCTGCCTGTTGTAAAAGTAAGGTTTTTAGAAAGAATTCTAAACTATTTTTATAAATATTTACCATGAAAATCAACTTTAGACTCTACTGGAGAATTTTGCTTTACTTAAACATCTGGACATAAAAATAATAAATTTGGTCTTGTAGAATGAAAGTGATAGGCATGGTAATCAGTACACTTGCATAACCAGAACTTACTTTTTGCTAATCGTATTTACATATAAAAAGGTTTCCTTTTTCTGAAGTATTAATTCTATTAATAGAGGGAATTTCTATTCACTAATTATACTTGCAAAAGTTATCATAAATATGAATTAAAACACAATGTAGAAGTAGTAGAATGCTTCCTAAATAAAAACCAAAGTAATATGCAGTTGATGTAGCATATTCAGCATTCTTGTAGTAACATTTTATAAGCAGTGCTACTAGTTTTGAATACTTTTCTTAGATAAATTATTTTTTGCTTTTGTACAAGTTATGCTATTTTAAGTCCAAATTACATAGTTAAGGAATATTAAATATACCAGCCACACAAAATATCAGTGATTTCTTATTAAATTGAATTTGGTTTCCTATCATGATTATGACAGGTATAAATTGCTAAGTGTTCTTTAATTATGAGGATGTATTTATGGGACTGTTTTAATCATTGCTGACGTCTCCCCACCCCTGTAAAATGTGCCTTGAAATTTTTCTTGATTTCAGTCTTGAAACCAAAATAACTTCCTTTTCTACACAGAAATGTTATACTAATATTAATTTAAACTGAGTCCTGAGAAATAGAATGTATAGCTCATATATATTATGTTCTCAAACTGGTCTTCAACTATGCTCTCATTTTAATGGTCTTAGAAGCAAAAGAATACATTAGTGCATGATTCCCTATGAACATCTCTGTCCTTCTGTTCTTTAGTCCTTCTTTGAAGTTTTTCCTGAGAGTTTTGTAATACATACCTAGTTCAAAATACTGCCTTTTTCAAGCTTTTCTTATTGTTCTTTTTATATTTAATTATTTTCTTTTTTGTTAATTTTATTAATTTTAATGATAAAGCAATAACAATGTGAGTTTCAAAACGGGTTAGTAGGACAGTTACAATAATTAATACATTGCACATTGTTGTCTTCATAGTAATTGTTCAGAGTACAAGATGCAGACATGATATCTTTTTAAAACACTTAGTACAAATCTTTCTTCTTATTGAACTAAGAGAAAGTAGTTGTATGTATAGTTCAATAGTTCATAAAAGTAGTGGGTTATCACCAGAACTGGCAAAGTTGGAAGCTGTTGACTTGAGCCTTTTAAAGTTCAGCATATTAATATGGCTTTACTTTTTGTACCTCATGGTTAGACTTTTCTGCTGGATGGTTAAGACCAAGTTAAAGTAAAACCTATATAACAAAAAATCTAACTTTTGTATCTGACAAGGTCAGTCAAATCCCCTCAGGATTTACCCTGAAACCCTGTACAACTTTTTGTAGAACTTTTTCAGTGTCAGACATCCGGATGAACCACAGCCATTGCCTGACCAATTTGCTGTCTGTGGAAGTCTGAGAGAATGTTTTCTCTCTAGGTGACTCTCCTTAGGCACGCTACACATTGTTGATCCCTTTCCTCTGTAGCCCCATAATCTCCTTGAACAGAAAATTTGGGACACCACTGAGTTATAGGATGTTACAGTCCAGGTTCTTTTATGTCCGGAGCCCTCACTGACCTTTAAGGGCTAGGGCCAAAATTTTGACTATCCTTGTAGCCACCCCCCCTTTTTTTCTCTAATTTTTGGTCTGAAAACTTATGTTTCTCATCTCCAGAAGAGAATTTTAGTGATATTATTAACTTATAACATAGGCACTTGAGCTTAGGATCACTATCTTTCTGAATATCAGACAACTTAGACAACATGGAACCAGTATTTTCTATCATTTATTGATATTCTAATAAATCCCTATAGAATCTGATAAAACAACTACACATTTTTACACAGAAATTTAGAAATCTAAACATATGCAAAATTGTAGCAGGTCAATCCTATGAAATTTTTTATCTTTTCTTTTGCTCTCTTTTATTACCATTTTTTAAAAAAGCAACCATTTACTTGAGAGAGAGTATAAGAGTAATTGATTTGACATTAGAAGAAGTATGCATTTAGAAGACCAGAATGATACCTATTCCAAGCATGGTTTTTATTACACATTGCTATTCTCAGTGTAGTTGCTTAGTTCACATATATCAGCATATATAGTCAATCAGGGTGAGACTTTTACCAATTAACTGTTAGTTTCAAAAACCTATTGGAGATTCTTAGGACCATTGTTTTAACTCTCTTGTGTGTATAAATGTATGGTTTTGCTCCTGCCATGTTTCCTAATCTTTTTTCTTGCTCTCTTTTCACTGTTTAATTGTTAAGTTCTCGCTTTCCATTTAATTGTATTATGCCTTTCCTTGAGTTCTTACACTAGGGAAACTATATAATATTTACATATGTGAGTTTGGCTTATTTCACCTATGAGTATATCTTCAAGTTGCATCCACTTATGTACAATGGCTTTGAGTTTATTATTCTTTATAGCTGAGTAATACTCTATCATCTTCTATTTTCATCATTTGTGCCTCAAATCATAAAAGCTCTTGAACATGATACATCTATAAGTAAATGGAAATTGGGAAGCAAAGACTGTGAAAGTGCTATATAAATGATAGAGTATATAGAATTCAGACTATTTTTTATCCTATACTCAAATTTTACTCTATTATTGAATCTTAATAACTAAGGAATTGACCTCTGGATGTGAATACTTTGATGGTAGGTTTGGTAGAATGCTGTTTTTAAGTCAGTGTATAGAATGGTCACTTTGAAACTCAAGCCCAGTACTGCTTCTGAATTTAAGGAAGTAAAGGTAAGGGTAGGTAGAATTGTAATACAAATCATTAAAGGTAAATAATGTTTTTATTGTGAATATATAGAGTAGGAGAAATCAGTGAAGCCAAATGTCATGGATAGTGATGTGCTGCTTAACAGTTCTGGGAAATATGTTGTTTGGCAGTCCTGTTGTGTGACCATCATAGAGTGTAATTTCACAGATTAAGACACATAAATCACTAGGTGATATAATTTTATGGGATTATGTTTGTGTATGTGGTCATTTGACAAAAAAACATTATATGGTGCATGATAGTAATTGGAATGTACAATCCATAGCTTTTTCTAGATAGTTTCTTTCATTCATCAATATGTACTTTAATTTCTTCCATGTTATTTTATAGCTTAATAGCTGGTTTCCTTTTAGAATTGAATAATACTCCATTGTATAGATGTGTCACAATTCATTTATCCATTCACCTGCTGCTATTTTTTATTTTATAAAGTTTAAGTCACATGAAAGAAAAGAGCAACAGGAAAAAGCAGTGATCTCTTAAACAAGGGCATGAATGAGGACTTTATTATTATTATTATTATTGCTTATTTGTTTATTTGTTTTGTTGTTTTGTGACAGGGTCTTGCCATGTAGTTCAGGCTGCCTTTAACTTATATGTAGCCAGGATTACCTCATACTTAAGGTAATTCTCATGCCTCAGCTTCCCTGAGTGCTTGGATTACAGTTGTCACTACCATTTCTGGCTTGAATAAGGACTTTAAAAAAAGATGTAACAAACAAAATATTAACAAAGTGAACAATAATTTTCAAAGTGAATTCCAAGGTATTGTAGTCACCCATCTAATCCCTTAGAATGGCTCCAGGATTCTCTCCTCCATGTAACTTTCCAGGTCTCTGGGGTGTTTGGTTGAAAGCATTGGGAGTAGTTCTGACTTAACTTGTGCAGAAAAAGAAATTATTGGAAAATTGCCAATAATGAGTGACCACTATCACTCACCATTCATTTTTTTCTTTCCTTTGGAAGTAGAATTCATTGAATTTTAGCATGGCACATGGGCTTATGCTATCTACCAAACCTGTCATCCTATCTTGCAGCTAGTATGGTTGTGGTACTTGTAAGTTTAGGTCAGTAGGATATGATGGAATTGCTGTATGCAAGTATTGGATCACTCACATCTTTTTCACTGTCTGGCAAATGACAACAACTACACAATCAATAGCACTGGACCTTCCCTCTCTAGAATGTTTCCTGAGGGAGAAATTAATTTTTACCTTCTTTCTGCAACTTATTTTTGATGCTATTAATTTGTTTCTTAGTACAAAAAGATATTGAGAGAGGAGGCCTGGCAAAACTGGTTTTGCAGAAAGAAAGGCAAAAGCCTAGATCATAGCAAAGATGAAGCCATAGAAAAGTTTGATTAAACTGTTCCTGTCACAGCCACTGGACCTCAAGATACAAGCAATGGCATCTTTACAGTGGGTATTGCGCACTGCAGACATGGATGGTAGGAAGGCCAAATTGTTACCACAGCTTTGGATCATTTGTGAAGATTCAGAGTCAGCTACCTGGTGAAACCTGGATTTCATCCATACTTTGAAGGACAGAAATATAGAATTTAATCTGCTTCTGGACAAAATTTATACAATAAGGGTTTTCTCACACATTAGGAAAGAAGTTTAAATGAGTAGGATCCCTAAACAAGTAAGAAGATATAAATAAACTATTTAACAGCATACATTGTTACCATAACTGACAAGTGGGCTAAGTAGGTTTCTCTTGTCTGTGCCAAAAACTTCACAACATGGAGTAGATGGTAGAAATAGAAGATAAAATGGATAAGAGCTGAGCTTCAAGCATATGATTTCTACCCTGATTCATTATAATAATACTTTTCTTGTTATGTAGAAGTGCAATATAGTTTACCATCTTTTATATATAAGACCGTTACTTAACCATTGTCAAATTGTCTCAGTTTCTGTCCAATTCTAATCTTTAATCCTTGTAATATTTTTAATCTTCTTAAGCTGTTTTTGTTTCTTCATTATTCCTTTTCATTCAATTCGGGCACAGTTGTCATATAAGAATGAAGTAGCTCTTTTTTTAAACACTTGTTTTAGATGTTTATTGATTAAAAGACAGGCTCTTCATATGTAAGTCATCTCATTTAATCGTTTGGTTACATAGTGTTTCTGATTTTCATTCAAAGTCATACTTTGTTATGACTTATTTCAATTTTTTAGACACTGTTACCCCTTTCTGTTTTAAAGACCTTTTGTTTCTAAACTTCTACCTACATGGCCTCTCCATTAATAGTCTAAGATTAGATTCTGATGCTGTCATAATACTCTACCTTTTTAATAGTACTTGCTACAATTTCAATTGTGTTGGTGTGACTTTTCCTTATTTTTTCCACTATAATATAAGCTCTATGAAGTTAAGAATGATATTTTAATAATCTTTTTCTCCCAAGAAATTAATAGTAGGACAAAATTAATTTGTCCCTTGGTGTGTATTAGGTCTAGAGATTTTTTGTTTAATGAAAAAAATAGAGATATTAATTTGCTAGTGAGATAATAAATATCTAGTTATAGTTGTTTTGGAAGCGTAATACTGTAATACATTTTGATGTGTGTGTATGTGTGTGTGTGTGTGTGTGTGTGTGTGTGTGTGTGTGTGTGTGACTGGCTCAGTCCATGCTAGAGGGAGGCCTGGCATGGCACATGGTCCTGGGGATCAAACCACAGTTCCTGCGCTAAACTTGCCTTAGAAGGTGTTTTAGTCCACTGAGCTATCTCACTGTCCCTGTAATTTATTTGGTGTATAAAACATAATTCTAAATATTGAGAGGGCTAATTGAAGTAGAGGATAAAATTTTTTTATTCACATTTTGGTTCTTAGATTGTTCTTAGATTTGGTTCTTAGATCATTTGTTTCAGTCCTTTGTTTTAGATTTTAACATTTGCCATTTGGTGGCAGTATTTACTACCAGAAAAAGCACTTAAATACCTTATTTATTGAAGTTTTAAAAATTTGATAATTTTATTTGATTTACAAATAGGAAAAATCTTTTAAACTCATATTTTACACTCATTTTTGGGTTTAGTCATATATTAAAATTTTATTAGTGATTCTAGAATAACAGATAGATACATATGTGATTATGAATTGGATGGAAGAAATTCACAAAGTAGCTTACATTTCCCTTTAAAAACTTAATAAGGCCAGTGAGATAGCTCAGTGGACTAAGTTCCTACTTTTTAAAGTGAATTAAAGTTTATTCTATGCAAAATCAACCAGTATATATACATATTGGTACATAATTGTGCTTTAGGAAAATGATGAGAGAAAAGGTTTTACATCTCTCCATCCATTTTATAAAAAGTTATTACTGAACAGTCACTTACATATGCAACCATCAATTCTAAATCCTATGACTTACACCTAAGAATTAGGCTTTACATAAAAGTCAGGCTTTTTTCTATTGAGATAAGGCCTTCACATTCCAAGCTGGCCTGGAACTCGCTGTGTAGCCCAGGCTGGCCTCAAGCTAGTGTTCTGCCTCATCCTCCTACATGCTGGTTGCTAATGCACACCCCTACACAGGGCTCTGGCTCCGTTGTATCTTGGAACACTGTGGCTCTCACAGTCCGTTACTATTTTGAAAAGAAACTCTTGCCTCCATTGTATAAGAAACAAGAATGCTATTCATAATTGTCTTCCAGTGTAAAAAGCTTTACAAACTGATTTACCTTATTAAAGGTAAATGATTCGATGCTACATATGCTTGAATTATTCTGATCCCCGGTACTTCTTAAACACAAAATAAAATTCTACACAAACTTTAATTGGTTTGGGTTTTCAAACTACTGCCACAAAATATCTTCAAGTAGCAGCAGTCTAGGGGACAAAGTGTAATGGAATAAAAATGTTTGCCAACATTATTCTTGCTAATTTTACAACACTATTCAAGAGTGAGACCTGATTGGTTCCTGTGCCTGTCCAGTGGGAGTGCACTCAGTCTTCTTTTTCCTTCTTTTTGATGTATGTCACTTCATCCAGTTTCAGTCATCGGTTCTTCCTAAGATTTTACTTCATTACAATAATAAACTGTATCATTGTGGGCAAGTTATTCATATACTTGCTTCTGAGAACTACATATATTTTTCCAGTTTTCATATGCACACTTCCAATTATTCTGTATCGTAGCACCTTCAGAGTACTGAACATACTCAGATAAAAAAATGTTACAAGTTGTGTGAGGGTTTTTTTGGTTTTCCAGGCATTGATAAACTCTTTGTTTCTTATTACTTCTTTACTTTTAAAACATTTTTGTGTTTTATTTTCTGCCAAAGATGCTATCTGAGTCAGAGTTAGTACTTCGTGAGTTCTCTTCATCTGTTCTTAGTATGCCTTCAGCTCTACTTTATAAGCAGCTTTTTTCTTTGCATCAGGAAGTTCCTTTCATTGCTCTGCAAGACTTTTCACTATTTTTGTAATTTTTATATCTGGATTCTGAGCTTTAATTATGTATGAATTCAAAGATTTCTTTGGACATCCATTCAAGGTGATTGAAAACCATTTTGAAACATACATAAAACTGAAGGGTGAGCTCAGTCTACTTCTACAGCTGGTGCACAGCTCAGCCTCTGACCTCCACAGAGAGTTCAGCACACCCCATACACCCCTGAAGGGCACCACTGCCCTGGCAGACCATGCAGGGCAATGCTCAGCCAAGGGAAGGGCCACCCGAGTCCTTGAGCTTGCCTTCTGGACCTGTTATCATGCCTGCCACTCATGAGGGCCTAAGTGCCTGCTTTGACAAGTGCAGGGACTATGGTTCCATCCATCTCAAGTCCCACATGCCTCGCCAGTTCTGACCCTGGGGTGCAGCTACTCAGTAGCCACTGAGTCTGGGCATGGCAGTGTATGCCTATAACCCCAGCATTGGGGAGGCCAAAAATAGGAAAATAACCATGAGTCTGAGCTGCATAGGAAGATCCTGTACCCAATGTACAAATGAAAAAAAAAGTAATGAGCATATGTTTAATATTTTATTTAATATTGTACAAAGATAAGTGACAGGTTAAAAATTTGATTAAAGGCTGAGAGTGTTGGTGCATACCTGTAGTCCTAGCACTCAGGAGGCTGAGGTAAGAAGATCCTGGCATGTTCAAGGCTGGCCTGGGTTACAAAGTGAGCTCATGGCCATCCTGAACTACATATACATAGCAAGAAAAGGAGAAAAAAATTAATTAAAAATTTCCCACTTGGCATATATAGCAGAGATGACTTTTTGTATGAGCCAATAAAATATTTATTCTTAAGCTACATGAAATACTGACCAAAAAGAAAGTAGCACTAAGTATATATGATACAACTGTTATTTATGAATTCATTTAGTTTCATCGACTTATTAATAGAATGATATTTTTAATTTCTGTAAAGTGCTATGCATTGCTAATTCCTTAGGATATGTTATAGAACAAAGATGACCTTTGTGGAATTTATATTTAAGCTAAGGGCTAGGGAGATCGCTAAGTAGCATAAGCACTTGCCTACCTGCCTGGTAAGTGCAAGGTTCTGAGTTCAGTTGCCATTACCAAAAAACAAAAACAAAAACAAAGAAAGAAACCTATATATTTAAGCTAGAAGAGACAGACCATAAATAAACATAAAATATTTGAGAACATGACAAGTACAATAGAAAACTTAAGTAGAACACAGAAAGAGGGAAGAATAGATCTGAGGATTAAATTTTCAATAAAATAATCAAGTTTGTCATTATTTAGAAAATGACAGTTAAGCAATGACTTAGCCATATCTAGAGGGGGGACATTATTCTAAGAAGAGGCAGTTGACAGTGCAGAGATTATGGACAGGAGTGTTCCTGGTACGTGTAAGGACCAGAAAAAAGACTAATGTGACTGGACAGTTGGTCAGATGTGCTCTCGAAGTTACAGAACATGTTTGGAGATACCAGGTTAAAAGGTTGTTGGAATTGAAGAGAGGAGCTAAATCAGTTAAGCTTTGGTTTTGTAAGCCTTTGTGAGAATTTTCACTTTTTTCCAGAATGAAATGGAGGAGCTGTTGAGAGATTTTGAATTGAAAATAGATATGATTTGAATTAGTTTTATTAAGTTTTTATAAAGTTCCAGTAGGAACTTTCCATATTGAGAATAAACTGTGGGATCAATGTACGAGGTAAGAGGCTACTACTCTAATTAGAGACTGAGAAAGGACTGTAATGTGGCTAAGCATATGGATAAATGGAATTATTAACTGAGATGAAGACAATTTTAGGGCAAAGATAAGTGTGGTTTTATTATTTCAATTTTTATGTGTCTTTTTATTTATTTATTTTTAATACATTATGGCCAGCTTAGCCTGCCTTGGCAGTGGGGCTGGCACAGCATGTGGTGCCGGAATCAAAACTGCGGTCCCTGCGGTTGCCTAAGCTTGCCTAGGCAGGCACTTATCTCACCGGCCCTTTCCTTTTTAATGTCCAAAAGGAAGTGCTGAGGCAATTGGGTAAATAGGTTGGATAAATAGGTTTCCTCTGTCTCTAATATATTAATTACTTTCAAATAGTTTTAATATTGAGATCCTCTTTAAGAACTTCAAGCCTCCTACAACTAAAATATGATAAATTGGAGATGATTTCTTCTAACAAATGGACAATTTCTTTTTATATTCTAATGGTATTGTTGACCTGAATTAGAAGATCCAAATACTTTTTTTATGGTTTATGTCTAGTTGTCTCCCAAAGCCTCATGCAGTCATGGGGTGGGGACTTCTAAAGATTGAGACTTGACTCATGAGTCACTGGGATTATGTGTTTTAGTACTGATGGGATTATGGACCTAAGTACTTTTGGGATTATGGGTGTAGCCTAAGGTGGATAGGCTGTGGCAAGAGAGCCTGAATGTAATATAAAGAGAGACAGAGAGACAGATTTATGCGGTTGCTCTGCTGCCCTGATTGGTTGGTTGTCTCTGTCACCATTTTGTTGCTGTTCTGCTGCCATGAACTGGATGCTGTCTGCCCTGTTCCAATCAGCCTTGGGCTAGCTGAATATGGACTGAAACCTCCAGTAACTGTGAGCTAAATAAGCCTTTCCTTCCTTCATTTTGGGTGTCGGGTATTTCTCCCAGCAAGAGAGAAGAGTAACTAAGACACTTTTGAAATAGGTTTAGTTAGTATTATTGTCATTCACACAATTCATTATTTTGTAAAATGAAAATATTGTTAGAATAGTTGTGTGCACATTTTAAATACACTAAAATCGATACTCAACCTTTGAAGATTGGTTTTATGAATGTAGAACCTAGAACATTTGTAGAATAGCTTGGCTATTATAATAATCTAATATCCAGAATTATTAGAAGATAGTATTCTTGCAAAAGTACTTCATTGTTTTGCTTTTTATTGGGAAATTTCAGATTTCAGTGCACACATTAAATCAACACTATTTGTGGAATAATTACAGAATATAATACTACATAAAATTTTCTTAAAATTTCACTTAGCAGGATATTTCACACTCTTTATTAACAGTTCAATTTCTTTTTAAGAATTTGATTTTCACTAATTGGAGGTGAATAACCCAGGTAATTATTCTAAGCTTGATTTTTTTTTTTTAAAGACTCTTTAAGATTCTCCAATTTCCCAATATATTTAAAAGCAAATTCCAATTTTTCCTTAGGGTAGCGAAATTAGTGTTTTCATTTTACAATTGAAGAAACCTATTTGATATACAATCCCAGAGATGCTTAAGCAGGTATATTTCTTTTCAATTTATTGTTTTCTTTAAGGTACCCAAAGTGTTACCTGAAAGGTAGAGTTGCTTATACTAATATAACTTAGCAGCTTGTGTTTGATATAATTCAATGTATATGTTTTCAATTGAGAAATGCAGTTCATTTTTTTTCCAATTTTTTTATTGTTTAAATTTAACAATGGTTATATTACATATTTTCATCATCAGATCAGTTTAGATTAATACATATAGGTATATAAGATTGATCAAACAATTAAACATTAACCTTTCTAAATCCACATTACTGTTTTTTTTCTTTCCCCCCTTCTTTTCTTTGAAAGTTGACATATTGCATATTGTCCTCACAATCATTCTATAGAGTGCAGTGTGTGGGCATGACCCACCTCCCTATTCATGTTGCATAGAAAAAAGAAAGAAAGAAAGAAAAAAAAAAAAAAGGAAAGAACATACTACTCTTTGGACTAAGAGGAAGCAGATACATATACAGTCAAAGGTTTTGCAATTGCAGTGTGCCACCAGTGAAGCTTGTGATGTTGGAGGCTATTGAATCTAAGCCTCCTAAAGCTCATCTCACCAATCTAGCTCTGCGTTCCATGCATTGTAATTAAGAATTTTTTTTTTTTTTTCTTGCTGGGTGGTCAAGGGCAAGTCGAAGCAAGACCGGTATAACTAAACATTAATTTTTTTTTTGTTTTTTGTTTGTTTGTTTGTATCTTCCAGGGTCAAATCCCCTCAGGATTAAATTTGAGACCATAGACAGTACTTTGTAGAACTGTTGTTAGTGTTAGCCTTCGGGACGAGTCACGGCCAATGCTTGGCCATTTTGCTTTCTGTGAAAGCCTGAGAGAATGTTTTTCTCTGGGTGACTCTCCTTAGATGCACTGCAGTTCATTCATCCCTTTCCTCTG
>PVJA010029926.1:0-26204 GCA_004027025.1 Myocastor coypus
AAAAGAGGGAAGGAGAGAGGGAGGGAAGGAGAGGAGGGAAGGAAGAAAAGAGGGAAAGAGAAAGAGAGGGAAGGAGGGAGGGAGGGAGGAAGGCAGGGAGGGAGGGAGGCAGGCAGGCAGGGAGGGAGGGAGGCAGGCAGGGAGGGAGGGAGGGAGGCAGGCAGGCAGGCAGGCAGGCAGGCAGGCAGGCAGGCAGGCAAACAAGCAAAGATCCTCCTTGCTATTTTTTAGGATTCTTGCATCCAGGCCAACTGGTGTTACTAGCCTTTCATTTTATTTTTCAGCCCCAACTGAATCCACTCTATTTTTCTTTCTTTCTTTCTTTCCTTTTTCTTCATGTACTTAGTACAGGGTCTACAGCAGTGGTTCTCAACTTTCTAATGCTGTGACCCTGCAATACAGTTCCTCACGTTGTGGCGACCCCAAACCAAAAAATAATTTTGGTGGCTACTTCAAATTACTAATTCTAATAAATAAAATTTCACCATGGCATAGCATGGGTTTAAATATGTATTTTCTGATGGCTTTAGGCAACCCCTGTGTTTTGGTTGTTCGACCCCACTGGAGTCGCAACCCATAAGGTCCCACTACACAGATTAGACTTATAATGATCCTCGTTTTCAGCCTCTCATGCACTGGGATTATAGGTGTGCTTCCATGCCCAGTCTCAGCATGCTCAGCATATTTTTAATTTTTTCAAAACCATCTTTTTAAAAAAGTGTTAGCTGGGGATTTAGTTCAGTGGTACAGCATGTACCTGGCAAGTATGAGGTCACGAGTTAAATTCCTGGTACTAAAAATAAATAAATATATAAATAAAGTTCTAAAATTTTTGTTAGAATATGTTTATAGTACATAATGATTACATTCATTTTGGGTACTCATAATTTTAGCTCTATGTCTTCTATTTTCTGTAAATTTATTCATCAATGACATTGTACACATTTTGATATTTAGTAATTTTGCTATTTTTTCATTGTATTTTAAAACTTGTTTCTTTTTTGATTGTTATTTGGATACATTTAAATTATTCCTATAAAGATTTAAAATATATAATATATTTGTGTCATTAATTCTAATTTAATTGCAGTAAGGGGAAATAATTATTAATTTTTAAAATAATTTTTAAAATAAAAAATTATTTATTTTAAAACAGTAATTATTATCATTATCATTATCATTATCATTATCATTATCATTATCATTGATACAGGTAACCCAGACTGGTCTCAAACTCTCTCATCTTCCTGCCTCAGCTTTTTGAGGCCTAATTTCTAGTTGGTTTCTGCAAAAGTTTTTTGTGAGAAGAATGAATAATCTTTAGTATTAGGATGTCTTAGTTATTCTTCTCTCATTGCTGACACAAATACCTGACCCCCAAAATGAAGGAAGGAAAGGTTTATTTAGCCCACAGTTAATGGAGGTTTCAGTACATATTCAGCTGGCTCAACCAGGGCAACAGAGAGCAACAGAGGGAGAATTTGTTTTCCTGTCTCTCTTATAATACATACAGGCTATTGGTCCAGGCTGTGGAAGGTACACACACCCAGAATCCCAGCAGTACTGAGACACATAATCCCAGTGGATCATGAGTTAGTCTCAAACTCTAGAAGTTCCCACCCCATGACTGCATGAGGCTTTGCGGGGACAACTAGACACAAACCATAACATGGGAGGAGGTTTTGTACATGATCTATAAGGCAAGTAAGATAAATGTTTTTCAAATTATATCTTTACTATACTGTGGGTCTGTGTCACTGGTTAGTTATTGCACTGGGCATATACTGCTGCATAAAAAATTAACCATAGAAGCTGCAAAGCTCAAGTGTAAAATAACAAACGCTATCTTGGTGCATATGGGTCAGAGACTTATCCCCTTGACAGCAGATGGTCAGTGGTACACCCTATTCTATTTGTATTTTGTTGCCCACTGAGAGGCCTTTACAAAGTAAGCTTTAATATCCTTATTTAGCACACAAGAAACTAAATAGTGGAAAGGATTACTATCTTACACAAGATCACCATTAGTTTTCCCTTAGTGTGACAAAAACTGGTGATGATTAATTTAAAAAGGAAAGGTTCATTTTGGATAACATTTTGAAAGCTTTAGCCCACGACTGGCTCGTCCTGCTGCTTTTGGGCCTGTGGTAAGGTAGCACATTGAGGTGGGGAGCACATGGTGGAGCAAAGCTGCTTACCACATAGCCAGGAAGCAAAAGAGAAGGTTGAGGCCCCACAATTGCCCTCAGGGCCACAATCCTGATTCAGAAACTTCTCACTCAGCCAGTGATGGTGAACCTTTTATAGAGTCTGAGTACCCAGACTGCAACCCCAAACTCACTTACTTATCACAAAGTGCCAACACTACAGTTAAACCTGAATATTGAGATGTTTTTAAAAGAATTTTTCATTTTTATTTTTATTTTTTCTTGTTTCAGAACTTTTGTTTATTTTTTTTTTTATGGCTGGCTCAGCCTGCCCTGAGGGCAGGGCTGGTGCAGCACGTGGTGCCAGGGATTGCACCATGGTCCCTGAAGCCGCCTAAGCTTTCCTAAGCAGGCGCTTTAGACCACTGAGCCATCCTGCCAGGCCTGAATATTGAGATTTTAGTTTAACAAAAAATCAAATCATACATTAACATCTTTTGTCCTAAAAACACAGTAACAAGCATGCCATAGGTTTGCCATGGCTACATGAGGCTCTAGCTCCTAACGTATCTACTGCTTCTCCAAGTGGAGACCAACTCCAACAGCTGGAGACCAGCCTTTTAAAAACACATGGGCCTTTGGGTATATTCCAGATCCATGCTGTAGCAATCGTACAAGTTTAAGAACGTAATGAGATACAGAAGTGGACAGCCGCCAGGCTAGTTTCTGGATCTAAGTCTTCATCAGTGTTCAACTGTTGGTGAAATGGACCTACTCTCTGTTCCTCTTTCTGTTTTTTCAGTACTAGGGATTATGTCTAACGTCCTCATATTAAGCTACATCCCCAACCAAGTTTTTCTTTTTATTTTGAGATTAGGTCTTGCTGAGTTATTTAGTTGCCCAGGTTGAACTTGAACTTATGATCCTTTGGCCTCATCCTCTAAGATTCTGGAATTACAGGTGTGTGCCAACATGCCTGGCTTTTACTTTAACTTGTTTAAATGTAAATAACCAGTGGGGCTAATTGTCATCCTATTGGACAGCACTATCTAAAAGCGTAAGATTTTGGGTAACCCCAAAACTGAATATTTAATTGGTTAATCAAAACTTTCAATAGTAGTGAATAACAGTGATTGACAATATTGGAAAAACCATAGCATAACTGAATTAGTTATTTAAAATAGAATTCCATTTAAACTACTAAATTGTTTTATCAAATATTAATAGCCGGGTGTGGTGGCGCACGCCTGTAATCCCAGCACTCGGGAGGCTGAGGCAGAAGGATCGGTGCGAGTTCAAGACCAGCCTGGGCTACCAAAGTGAGCTCAAGGCCAGCCTGAACTGCATAACGAGACCTTGTCTCAAAAAAAGACAAACAAAACAAAACAAAACAAAACAAAAGAACAATGGTTGTATTACATATTTTCATCATCAAATCTGTTTAGATTAATAGATATAAGTATGTAAGATAGGTTAAATAATTAAACATTAACACTTTCTATAAACCTTAATTTTTTTTAACTCTTACAAATGCATTTTGTATTTAAGTCACTCTTCTAAAAAAAAAAAAAAAAATTATAGGGGTTGAGGATTCAGAGAACACAAAATCCTGAGTTTGATTCCTGGTACCCCTCCCAAAATCTGGATTTTCTGAGTATGGACAAGTCTCAAAATACTGAAACAGAATGTCTAATGAACCTAGCTATTTACCTTTTGTGTACCTTCTTGAAGAAGTGAAAGATATTACAAGGACAAATACAAAATCATATTTATAACAGCAACTCATAACAGTTAAATCTTGGAAATAACCTATTTGTCCATCAGCAGAAGAATGGATAAAAAAAATGTAGTGTTTATATGATACAGAGTATTACTCTGCTCTCAAGGACAAAAATGAGTCATTTGTAAGAAAATGGATCTATCTTGAGACCATAATGTTAAATGAAATAAATCATACACACAAGGTAAATACTGCATGACTTCTCCTATATGAGAAGCCCAAAGCATAATTAAAAAGCAAAATTTCCAGTTTTCAGATAACTGGAAATTCTTTTGCAAAGAGAAAGAGGACTAAGAAACAGAGAACAGGAGATGTAAAAAAAATTAAGATGTGTTATATATACCTATACATATACATATACATATACATACATAACACAAGACCCCCATGAGGAATATAATTATTATATACCTTAGACATGTACTAATAAAGATAAAAATTTGAAAAAAAATAGGATTCTCTGCCTAATAACTAGGTCCGGTCCAAACCCATAAAAAATTGTAATTTTTCAAGATGAAGACTTTTGTTTCTACAAAAATAAGGAATTAGCTAAGATGAAACAATGTTCAATTCTACTGATTTAAATCTAGAAATTAAGGGTTAAAAAAAGTGATGTGAGAAATGAGTTTCTCCAATATTTTGACTATGTTGCCCACTGTCTTCCACTTTCACTGTTTCTGATATGAAGTCAACCATCATCAGGAGTCACTTGTTCTCAACATTTGACTACAAAGTGACTAGGTATAGATACGTTTGAGTTTATCTTTCTTGTAGTTCACTGAGCTTCTTAGATCTGCAGATCAGTTTTTTATATACTTTGAGAAGAGTTCAGTCAGTATTTTGTCAAATACTTTTCTGCTGCACCCTCCCTCTGACACTTTCATTACCTGTATGTTGATGCATATATGTTAAAAGCGGGAAGAATTCTTTGAGTGAAAGAAAGCTTTTATTTCAGAGGGACTATAAATGAGGCTCTGCCTACCAACCTGCTTCTCAAGAGTGTTTACTGAGTAAAATCATGAGGGGAGGCAGGTTTAAAGTGGGAATGAACTGTAACCAATAAGATTACAGGTGTAGTCACTTAGGTAACATTGATCTAATGGGACATCATGGGATGGACATGAGATGGGACACAACTATCGTCAACCAATAAGATTACAACAAGTATAGTCACTAGGGTAATACTGATGGGGGGTGGAGCAAATGGGAAAGAAGTTATGTAGCCAATACATAAGGGCAAACAAGGACTTTTCTGGAAAACAGTGGGTAAGGAGGTTTGCTCTTCCACTGAAGTGACTGATGTCTATGTCTATGTCCCTTAAACCTTGAAGGTTGTCTTTTGTTTTCTTCATTTCTCTGTCTCTGTCTGCCTTTCTGTCTCTCTCTTGTTGCCCCCTCCAGATTACATAACACTGACAGCCTCAAGTTTACTAATTCTCACTTCTGCCATCTCAAATGTATTGCTGAGCTTTGTAGTGAGTGCCATTTTCATTGAGTAAACTTCTTTCAACTCTAGAATTTCTATTGGATTCTTACAGTTTTCCCTCGGTTTTACACTGAACTACATTCTCAGCATTTTTATTTTTTTATTTTTTTTGAGATAGGGCTTCGATATGCAGTTTAAGCTGGCCTTGAGCTCACTTTGCAGCCCAGGGATGGTCTTGAACTCACAATAATCCTGCTGCCTCAGCCTCTTTTTTTTTTCTTTTTGCGTAGTTTGAACTCACGGTCTTGCACTTGCCAGGCAGGCATTTGTGCCATGGAGCTATCTCCCCAGCCCCTGCCTCAGCTTCTTTTTTTTTTTTTTTAATTTTATTTATTTATGTTTTTCTTGTTTCATAACCTTTATTTGCTTGTTCACTCATTTTTATGGCTGGCTCAGCCCGCACCCTGACAGCAGGGCTGGCGCAGCATGTGGTGCCGGGGATCGAACCGCGGTCCCTGAAGCCACCCAAGCTTTCCCAAGCAGGCGCTTTAGACCACTGAGCCATCCCGCTGGGCCCAAGCCTCAGCTTCTTCAGTGCTGGGATTATAGGTATGCACCACCATACCTGGCTAGAGCACTTTTGTAAATTTTGAGACAGCATCTCATGAAGTTTCTAAATTTCCTAGTCTGAGCTTGAATCTGTAATCTTCCTGCCTTGGCTGCCTAGCATGCGGGGGTTATAGTCAATGTGTTGTTACTCCTGGTGTATAGTTCATATCATTTGCTGAAAAGGAGGATAGTTTGAATATTTTTTAACACTACATTTTATTACACATTGTTGTCATACATACATTTTAATTCATATTTGTTCTTTAATTCTTCATACATGGTTTCCTTTAGTTTTCTGATACTTTTCAAGTAGCTGATTTGAAATCGTTAAGTCTAATACCTGGGCCTCTCCAAAAGCAGTTTCTCCTTTCTTTCCTTCCCTTTTTGTAGCTTCCTCATCTCTCTTCCTGTCCTCCTCCTCATACTTCTTCATTTCTAATTTTTTTTTTTTTTTTTTTTTTTGGAAAAGGTCTTCTTAAGTTGTCCAGGCTGACTCTGCTTCTTTTTTTTTTTCTTGTGGGACTGGTGTTAGAACTCACGACCTTACACTTGCCAGGTAGGCACTTGTGCCATGGAGCTATCTTCTCAGCTCCTCCAGGCTGACTTTGAACTCATGATCCTCCTTCCTGTCTTCAATGTGTATTTATAGGTTTAAGATACCATGCTTGCCTGTTTCTAAAAACAGTTTCTATAATGCACTCCTACCTCCCATGTGTAGGTCCTACATTATTTATTTTAATGTCTTGCAATTTTATTGACAATTGGGCATTTCTGATAATATACTGTAGCAACTCTGGAAAGGACTCCTCCCTCACCTGAGGGGTTGGTGACGCTGTTGTTTGCATGGTTGTGTAAGTGACTTGTGGGAACTAACTGTGAAGTTTATTTCCCCTGTAGGGCATAGTCTCTGGAGTTCCTACTCAGATTTGGGGGTCTGTCTGACTGTATGTCATCCTCACATCAACCTAAGCTGTTAGGTGCAAGTTTGTGTTTAAGTCCTCTTGACCAGTTTGGTTTTGATTCTATCTCTGGTTGTATGGCTTGGTGGTACTATCACTGCTTAAACAGTAAGGTTTTAGCCCTTGGTCCTGCTCTAGGGATAGGTCTTTCCCTCTCAAGTCATTCCTGTGAGGGTGAGGTATAGGGTGTGCCAGACTGCCAAGGATTTCTGTGGTTTTATTTCAAAGCCTGGCTTCCTAGGGGGTATCCCTGGGTCAGAGTAGCTTATTATTTGTGGTGTGGTCAGTGGTGGTGCTGAAGCTATTGGGCCAGTGAGGACTTCACCCTTTGCTGACTGGTTTAACTCCTCTCTGTGGGCTGCTCTGACTGCATATACTTGGGTGCAGCAGAGCATTTGTGCATAGCCTTCATGATTCCAAGCTCAGCCTGTGATTCCAGCAGGGCTCCTCTTGCCTATCCTTTCTGTGTGATTCTCTCTGTAAAGTGGCTGCTTTGCCACTGGATGGCTGTTATTGTATTACAGAACTATATGTACTCTCAGAATTGTGATTGGCCTAAATCTCCATGATTTTCAATGATACCCTTGGTCACAGAATTTTCCCACTCTGTTCTAAACAAAGGCAGTGCTATTACTATTCCTATAATCTTCCTCTTGTAAGCAAAAGTTCTGGGTTTTTATGAATATAAGTGTGATTTTAAGTTAAGAACAACACATTGGAATTTCCAAGGTCACTCATCCTAGCACTGACATAATCTGTGACTGTATGTTTGGCTATCAGGTCTTTCTCACTATGGAAGTACAGAGGAAAGGGACTACTTAGCTTCTTATCATGATGTGCCTAGAACCTCACAGAGTCAAGCTCAGACACAACCCTATTGTATTTGGTACATATATGCATGAATCACAGATTTACCAGACATCCCACAAGGTCAAGGCTCTATTTGGAGACCAACAACAAACTCCTAAGCTCCTTATTTGTTAAGGATCTTGTGACATTTGTTTCATGTCTATGTGTCCCTCCATGCCTCCCTGTATCTTCTGTACTGGATTATTTAGCTTTGTAGTTTTGGACTTACTTTTTTTTTTGCTAGGACCAAGGATTGAACTCAGGATCCTGTGCTTGCCAGGCAAGCACTTATTCTACTGAGCTATCTCCCCAACTGGACTTACTTTATTCATTATGTTTAAGCAAATACAAATGTCTCTTAGAAAAAAAAAGAATAATTTACACTTAATCTAAAAATCTAGAATGGATAATTTCCAGCTACTTTCAAATCTGTTGAAGAGCCATTCTATTTTTCCACTAACACATACCAAGCATCAAAAGGTTTTTATTTCCAACAGAAGTAAATTAAAGAAACAACAGAAGGTCAACTTCCACAACAGCAGAGTGGAAACATCACAGATTTTCTCCCCAACAAATAAATATTTAACTGGAGAAACTTATTTACAAAAACCTTTTAAAATCCCTGGAAACGTCCTGAGGTCATATGAGAAATGAGAAACATTCCATCAATGGAATTAAGAAAATCTAACAGTAGGAAGGGTATATCTATGACCACTGAGCCTTAAATAGCCCCTCAACAGATTCATCTCATGGAAGCTACACTAGGGAATACAGTCAAGATGGGGCCCTCTGTCCAACCTGGAAGGGCTGGCTACCAGCATGTCTTATCACCCAGTTAAAGTGTCCCACCCTTATATGTCAACTTTCAAAGAAAAAAAGGGGGAAAAGAAAAAAAAAAAAAAAAGTAATGTGGATTTAGAAAGGTTAATGTTTAGTTGTTTGATCAATCTTATATACCTATATGTATTAATCTAAACTGATCCGATGATGAAAATATGTAATATAACCATTGTTAAATTTAAACAATAAAAGAATTGGAAGAAAAATAAATAAATAAATAAAGTGTCCCACCCTTGTTACCCATTTGTTAGGGGTTTCTCCTAGGGCAAGCCAGGCCAGAAGAGCAGTTTCCCCTTTAGCACAAGGTGTCGTGCTGCTGTCTACTGCTGTTTCCTATGAAGTGGTATATGCACTGAAAGGAAGAGGTAAATGGGTGGGGAGAGAGACAGAAAGGAACTGCTTCTCTCTGAAGACAGCTAGTTCCACAAGTTTTGGATCCACGGTGGTGAGGGCCCCTCACCAGCTTACCCATCCCTGCCATTAATGAACAAACCTGGGGCTTCCACTCAAGTACTTCAGATAAAACAACGTTCTGATAAAATTTCGTTTCAGAAATGTAACTTTTAGACTGGGTAGAGGATGGCTTGAACAAAGAACTCACATGGGGTTCAAAGGCTAAGTCTATACTGGCTGATACATTTTCTGTGGTTTATATAGTCTTAATTTTTTTTAAATTAGTAATCTTACCAAATGCTTGAAGACTTCACATAAAATTAAAATTCCCCGTTTTCTTGAGAAACTTACAGCTCTGGTCATACTGCGCCTACCAATGTCTATGGACTTTGGAGTCCATGCTGGCTGCTGCTCAGGTAAGGCCTGGGCTTTTCAGTTCACCTGTGCTATTCCTTCCACATCAGGTGCCCAGACCTTACACTAGTGCCACAGTATGCCTCCCTGGCCTCTGGCTGCATGTGAGACTGTACAATAGGACATCTGGAGCCAGAGACAGGAAGGGCGGATTATGAATGACAGATGGGGACAGAGCAAATATATATTGGCTGAGGTTTCTAAGGAGGTGAGTGGTTGGGGAGAACAGAAGTTTCAGGGACAGGCAGCCGGATGTGGGTCTCATTTCAGAGAACAGAGAAGCTGTGGAACTGAGTGACTTCAGTCAGTCAAGGTGTAGACAAGGGCAAAGCTAATTAACACAGAACCTGGAAGTCCAACCTGCTCAGTGGAGTGTGTGACTCAAATTGGGTTAGCAATTCACACACAGAAGGGCTGGGGTACTGGCCCTGCTCGGGTCACTGATCAACCTTGGAAGCTTGCTGGGTGGGTGAGATTTTTTTTTTTTTTAATTGCTAATGCCACTGAATAAGACAAACACAGAAATTTAGTCACATCAAAATTCCTGCTACTATTAACTGGTGAGCTAAGGCTGTAGGTGACTTTCTATGGCCCATATAACACTGAGAACTGTTGGGTACTCTGTAACTAAGCTGAGTGAGAGCTGCACTATTTTTTACTTCTTGGTTTGTATGAGTCAGGGTCAGATATTTATTGAACTTAGTATATAGCCCAGGCTGGTCTACAACTCACAGCAAACATTCTACTTCAGCCTCTCAAGTGCTGGGATTACAGGCATGTGCCACCATGCCTGGCCAATTCTATTTTTAAAAAGAATTGATTCAGACAAATTACTGAGGCTGAGGCTGAGGCAGGAGGATCAGTGAGAGTTCAAGATGAGTCTGGACTACAAAAGTGAGCTCAAGGTCAGTCTGAACTGCATAGCGAGAATCTGTCTCAAAAAGACAAAACAAAAAACAAAACTTAGACAAATTATAGAACAGTGAAGAAAAAAATGTCATATAGGGAGAAAATGATGCTAAAAGAATAAATACTCTGGAATGGCATTCATTCCATGAAGCAAACATTCTTCGACTAACACTTGGACAAATGAGTTCTACTTACTATTATTTTTTTCCCTCTTACTATTATTAAGTTAAATGCTACTCCCAAGCTTAGAAAACCCTCATCCAAATAAACTCCATGTTTCATGATTATACATGGTAACCCAGCATGGCCTTGAGCAAAGACTCTGTTTTGACCTCTGAGGCTGACGGATGGGGACCAGCAGCTGCATAACCTAAGTACCTTCATTTGCTTCATACGCAGACCCATGCCTGCACCTCTCCTGTGCTCAAATCTTGTTTTCTTTCTAGTATCAGAAAACGTTGTGTTATTAGAGATCTTGGTGTATGTGCATCTTTATAAAGGGAAAGGCTTAGCGACAGGGACCTGAAAAACAGCTAAGGACACACTGTCATGCCCGGACATGACCTCCTCATGTGGGAAGCCAGCTTGTGATGGGCCTTATGACTCTGACCTCACAGATCAGCAACTGCATTTCTGTTTTGTAAAGCAAAACTCCATTCTGAGCAAAACAAGATAGAACTATCACAAGGGCCAGTGTCTCTGGCTTACATCTGCCCCCAATCGCCCCTTCCCGATGGGAAGATACAAGCAGTCAGAAGGTAGATTCATGAAGCAGTATCCAGTGTATTTCCTGTGTTTCAGCAGTCAGAAACCATTCAGAGGACTTTGAATCTGTATTTCTGGGCCATGAGGGTGAGGCCTGGATCCTGTTGGAAGGATTCCCTGAAATCTGTGCCAGATACAACCGCACGCCACAGTACATTCTCAGCACCATGAACTCATGCAGATAAGAGGTCTGCTGTTCCACCAGAGCTGTATCATGTTGGAAGTGTAAAAGTCCATACTGGAGTTAATATTTGTCTTAGGAGTTTCTCTTCCCCGCTCATACCAGCTCAATATCTCATCCTGTGCACTGAATTTGAGTATTTAAAAAAAAAAAAATACACATCTTGTTCACTTGGAAAGACCTCAGAACTTATTGCAAGGGAAGCAAAACTGTTGGTTTGCAGAGGGAGATTTTAAGAAATATAATTTAATTCCTCTTTGAAAATTTCAGTGCCCCTCCCCCACTTCTGAAAACTAGGAGACTTCCCCCTTCGTTCACTCGCTGGCACAATATCCACAAGCAAGGGAGCCAAGGAAACAGCAGTCTGGCGCACACCCGTGTGTGTGCGTGTGCGTGTGCGTGTGTGTGTGTGTAACAGAGGGAAAGGAGAGAAGGAGGGAGGGAGAGAAAGATTAAGCCACCAAGTGGGATGTTTACGTGAGCAATGGGGGCAGTTCTTAGCAGTCCACCAAGAATTCCCGGAATCAGAGTCAAGGCTGGCTGTTTTATTCTAGGTCATTGTCAACTGCAGCCTCTAAAGATCAACAACCATCTTCCTCCCGACTTAAAAAATCCCTTACTTAGCCTCAACCCAAAGAGTGAAAAAACTAGAGAATGAAATAAGAAAATAAAACGAGGGTTGGGGCTGCCAGGCAGAGTCCGACCCAACAGAGGGGAAGCTGAGCCCCCAGAGGAGAGGGGCCAGGGCAGCGGGTGGAGGGCGGGTGGAGCTCGGCAGTGCCCCAGACGGGAAACCAGAGACAGCAGGACATTGTGTTCTTCTCAAAAACAACCAGCTCTGCGCTCCCAAAGTAAACAGTTAATCCTGTTGTTTATCTTTTTAACTTGACGAGATGTTAACAGCACAGTTTCTGCTGCACAGAAATGTGTGGGATTTTTTTTTTAATCATTTAAAAAATCATAGTTTCTCTTTGCTGATATGTGACATGTAAACTTTCTAATATCAGTGACTAGGACAGAGTAGCAATCTTTCTTCATTAAATCTTAATTTAAAAAGAGAAAGACCTTTTCTATATTCAACATCCTCTTTACTTCTAGAAAACAGTACATGGATGAAATCAACCACCACCTGCTACAAATTCGGTTTTTAAGGAACACATGATTAAAACACTCGCAGAATCAGTGCCAGCCTGGACCTTGATCTTCGTCATTGCTTTTCAAGATAAGACATTATGCACTGAAAGTGTGCCTAGAGAATTTTTAAAACACACTTACCTCATCTCCTATATCCTCCTGGAAATTGAAACCAAGCCCTTCCCCCTGAGCTACATCCACAGTTTTGTTTTGTTTTGTTTGTTTGTTTGTTTTCATTTGAGAAGTGTTATTAAATTACTACATTGCCCAGGCTGGGCTTGAACTTGAAATCTTTCTGCCTTGGCCTCCTAAAGTTATGGGATTACAGGTATGTGTCACCATGTCTCATAGCTCGAGCTTTTTTTTTTTTTTTTTTTTTTTTTTTTTTTTTTTTTTTTTTTTTTTTTTTTTTTTTTTTTTTTTTTTTTTTTTTTTTTTTTTTTTTTTTTTTTTGTGGTACCAGGGACTGAACTCAGGACCTTGTACTTGTCAGGCAAGCACTTCTTCCATTGAGCTATCTCTCCAGCCTACGAGCATTTTAATTAAAATTTAATTATTGTTGCACATGGGTATGAGAAATATTAAAGCCTGCCCATTTCTTCCCTGTAGACACGGTACACGATCAAGATATCATAGTCAAGATGTCATAGTCAAGATACAGACACTGATACATTCTGCTACTCTTGCTCACATTTTACCATTTACCTGTACATGTGTATATTTAGTTTGATATGATTTTTCCAGTTTTGTAATCCTGCATCCACCGCTATGGTCAAGATATTAAACAGTGTTGTGTGTGGTAATGAAACTGTGTCATCTTAGCTACTTAGAAGGCTAGGGTAGGAAAATCATAAATTCAAGGCCAGGCTGGGCAACCTAGTAAGAACTGGTCTCAAAATAAAATATAGTAAGGGTTTCAGTTCTACTCTCCCCTGCAAGGTACTAAACAGGTGCATCAAAATAAGGTGTTTATAACCTATTTCCTTCCGTTCCCTCACTCCAGTCCCATCTCTAATAGCCAGAAGCCACTAATCTGTCTGCCTTTGCAAACTCTGTTATTTCAGAAATGTTATAAGAATTGAATCATCTAGTATATCTATAATTTAATAAAATTCCTTGGTTAGTAATGTGTAACAGCTTTAAATGAGATAATTTTCATGCCATAAAATTCACCCATATTTATTTACTTATTTTATTTTATTTTTGTGGGACGGGGGTTCGAACTCACAACCTTGCACTTGCCAGGCAGGCACTTGTGCCATGGAGCTATCTCCCTGGGCTCACCAATTCACTCATTTTTATTGCGGCAGAATCATTTTAAAGTACACAGGAGTGGCATTTAAAATGTTCTGAAAAAAATCAGTACTATCTAGTACCATTATATTTTCATCACCGCAGAAGAAAACCTCAATCCAGTAAGTACTCTTGTTCTTCCTCCCAAGTTCCTAGCAGCATCTTCTGTCCCTGTAAACTTGTCTAGTATAGGTATTTCACATAAACAGAATCATGTAATATGTGGCCTTTTATGTCTAGCTTGCTTGCTTATTTACTTGTGCAGGACCGGGCTTTGAACTCACAACTTTCACTTGCCATGCAGGCATTTGTGCCATGGAGCTATCTCCCCAGCCCATCTAGCTTTTCATTGAGCACAATGTTAACTATGTTTATTTATGCTGTAGTATGTACAGATGTTTTTAGTTCCTTCTTGCTGAGTAATATTTCATTAACACACACATATCACATTTACTTATCTGTACATAAGCTCATGGTCTTTGTTGTCTTCACTGTTTTTTGCTAATAATCCTGCTATGAACATGTGTAAACATTATGTGGACATACATTTTCAATTCTTATGACTATATACCTAACAGTAGAATTACTTCATTATATGGTAATTCTATGTCTAAGTTTTTGATGAATTACCAGACTGCTTTTCAAATGACTGCATCATTTTACATTTCTACAAGTCCTACATCAGGGTGCTAATTTCTCCACATATTCATTAACACCTA
Organism: Myocastor coypus; assembly: GCA_004027025.1. NCBI lineage: Eukaryota > Metazoa > Chordata > Mammalia > Rodentia > Myocastoridae > Myocastor > Myocastor coypus. The sequence goes on from PVJA010029926.1 coordinate 14,419, forward strand.
GTCTACTTTTTATTATTTCCACCCTAGTGGGTGTGAAGTGGTATTTTACTGAGGTTTTGATTTTGTATTTCCCTGATGACTAATGATCTTGATTATCATGTGTTAGTTGGCCATTTTTATTTTTATTTTTTTCCTCGTTTCAGAACTTTTGTTTATTTATTTATTTTTATGGCCGGTTCAACCTGCCCTGAGGGCAGGGCTGGCGCAGCATGTGGTGCCAGGGATCAAACTGTGGTCCCTGTAGCCGCCCAAGCTTTCCTAAGCAGGTGCTTTAGACCACTGAACCATCCTGCCAGGCCCCTAGTTGGCCATTTGTATAGCTACTTTGCAAATGCTTATGCAAATCTTTTGGTCATTTTAAAACCTGGGGTATCTTTTTGCTATTGCCTAAGCAGGTGCTAAGTCTGTAGAGCTGGGCCTGTGTGCTTGTTTCGTGATGTTAAATTCATGCTGTGTCTCTTATGAAGACTTCCCACACTAGCATGGTATAACTATATTTTTCTTTTCCTTTGTACCTATGTGATTTATTTTTCTCTTTTATTTTAGTTGGCATATTCTACTTTGTACTATAACATTTTGAATAGACCTTTTCTTTTTCTTTTTATTCTGGAAAATTGTTGGTGGCATTAATTATATTATTATTGCCAGGGCCCTTTGCTCAGAAATTTATGCATTAAGATAATCGATACATGCTTGTTATATACTAAGTTGAATTAATCAAAAGCATTTATTCAGGCTTTTTGGGGAAAGAAGGTATAAAATGTCTCTTCCCTTAGGGGTTAATAACAGATTTAAAATATTTTATGTAGGTAGCTCATAAATATTGCTATAAAGTACTGCCTTAGAAAAGGAGATATTAATGTCTTAAAGTCTAAATTAGGACAGGAATAATGAAGGGAAGGAGAGAAGAAAAGAGGGTGTACTGTAAGAAAGTTTATCATTCAAATGTGTCATTCAACTCAGCTGGTATGAGTACACTGTGGTCTTCGCCACTCATTTTTTTTCCTAGAGCTCGCTCCCAATGTGGTGTCAGTTGGTATTCCCATTTTTCTCACTTACTCATTACTGAAATTTAAAAGGACAGTGGAGTAAGGAACAGGGCACCAACCATAAGGCTTCTGCTTTGGTTAGTGTCTCATGGCTCCTCTGGATCACCAAATGGTTCAGACCAAAATCAGCATGCTGACACACTTTCTCAGCCATGGTTCTGTAAGGAAATGAAGCTTGAATACCTGAAGGCCCCCCTATCTGCAATGGACCAACATCTCTCCTGTGTATCCAGAATAATGTTAGAATGTACAGTCTTGGGAGACCTTAGGAGACAATCCTTTGAGTAATCTTTGTAGCTCTGTAGCTCTAGGGCAGGAGCCAGCTGAGAGCCTAAAGAAGCTGAACTAAACTATACTACTACAGTGGGCCTGTTGGCACAACAAGAAACATAGTGTTGAATCATGCTCAGATGATCTGCTTCTGAATCAGGATTTCACACTCTGAGCTGACTAACTGGCCTAGAAACTAGTTCTGTCTACTTCAATACCTTATAAATCATCTATGTTTGTAAAGTACACATGCATGTTCTATCTGCTCTGACCCTACCAAATAAACTGTTTTAGCAAACTCCTTACATATAAGGCTTTTATATATTTTAAAATTCTTCTGCAATCCCAAGAATAGTTGTACTGGGAACAATGTCACTGAAAAATATTAAATTGTTTTAATATATTACACAATAAAGTAATTCAAATTCAAAGACTAAACCATGTATTGTTCTTAAGAGAGCAGACAAGTGGATACTTTGAGATGACAAATCCATTTCTGTCCCACAGAGAACAGGAGTTACAGGTTCCTAGGACTGACTTCTCCCAAGCCCACCATGTACGGGATGCCTGCCATGCCCTGCCAACATTCTTTCCAGTTCCCTAGCCAGTGGGGTATGCCTGCTTGGGTGCCCAGGATGCCCACCATCTCTTCTACATGTTTCCTCTCCACGTTCTAGTTCTCTGTGTGGGCAGCCTGGCATGCCCTGGAAGCTCAGTGAGTTCCCTCTCCTCTGGTAGCTGATCACCCTCTTTCCTGCCAACTTCTAGAAAGTGTAAGCCTTCAGTCATTTCCATTTACTCACCTTCTGGTTACTTGTGGATAAGATAAAGAAAAACTTTAGACAATTTAAAATTTATTAAAAAGTGCTAAATACTGTACTATGCAAAGCATGTTTTTCCTTAAATAATTTCATGCTAAGCCAGACATAATGAGTCGGGCTGTGTTTGTCTATAGTCTTATAAATAAGGACTTTCTCTGACATAACCATCCTATAGCTTTCTTTGCACAGTCATAGTCATTTTGCTCTCACCTAATTCTCACAATCCATTTGTGTATTAGCCAGGGTCTGATTAATGCCCTTTACATAGAAGGGGTTAACTCAAAATTGCGTGCTACATGTAGCTGCCTTGATCTCTTAATCCTCTGCAATCTGAAATGGCTCTTCAGTATTAGTGTTATAGTCCTGGCATTTTCAAAGGATGTAGGCCAATTATTATATAGACTTCAAGCTCCCAATTTTTGTTGCCCATTTTCTCATGAATTAGCTGATGTTTCATTAGCAGGAATAACACAGAAAAGTGCCCTGTGCTCCTAATTACATTTTATGAGTTGGCATGCTAATCTGATTTATCCCATTACTGATGAAGGTGATATGTGCCAGGCTCTCAATGATAAGTTACTCTCCTTCCCTTTGAAATAATAATAAAAAGATCTTATATAGGAGGTAATAGAACTACATACTAACATATTATTTCTTATTAAGTTCAATGCATTCTCTTTTTATGTCAAAATAGACTCAAGGCTTTGAGTCTACTGACTGGTAGTGATCCTCCTGTTCAGCCTCCCAAGAGCTGGGATTATAAGGCACGCCATCACATCCAGTGGGGCCAGCACTGCAGGCTAGGGATCAAACATGTGGCCTCTTACAGAGTGGGTTGTAATACATAACATTTATTTTGATGTTCAAAATATGCAAACTGGCTGACAGTACTTCTTTTCAAGCTAGCTCTTATATTCTTTTGACTCTTATCTCCTCATGACTCTGAGATTATTTTTACACTCTAACATGAGAAGATATTCAAACTTAGCTTGTATTTTCTTTCACCCAGACCAAGAATCACTTATTTTCTTAGCAAGCCCTGGTTGATTTGTTTGTTTCTTTCTTTATAATTTTAAGGAAGGGTCTATGGGGTGTTCAGGGTCTCACTACTAGATGGGACCTACAGTGATCTGCCTCTTTATAGTTTCCTAAGAGCTGGGATTACAGGCATGCACCACCACACCCAGTCTTAACTGCCATCTCAGTGAGTCCTGGAGGTGGGGCCGCTACAGCAGGCCCAGGGAACAAACCCCTGGCTCCTGTGCCTGCTTGCAGGTGCTTTAAACTGCTAAACTATTTGGCCAGCCCTTCTTTAGGAAGTTAGAAGGTAGCACCTCAGTGCTAAATGTGGTATATCAATGTTACAGGCCCTTTTAGTAGGCAGCCGGGACATATATATGCACATAGCCTCTCCATGCATCCATGCATGTTTACTCCTGTTTAGCCACCCATTCACTTACACTACTTTTAATTCTGATTGACCATCATTAGATCCACTTTAGTTTTTTTCTGCTCTATATTTATGGCTCACAGCTCCCTCAAACTCAACAGCCTAAAAAAAAGAAAACGAAATGTCATCATCCTTGCCTAACCAATTCTGTTCTCTCTTGGGTTTCCTGTCTCATTTAATGGGACCTACCAGTTACCTTGGTGCCCAAGGCTGATTCCTTCCTGATTTTCCTTTCTAGTCTTCCACCTCTAATTATTCGCAGAGTGCTGCATTTTCCACTCCACTATCTTTAGTCATGCCCCATCACTTTACCCACCAGTTTGCCCTACTCGAACAATCAGACCCTCTCACGTCTGACACAGGCATTTATAACCACTTCCTCTTGTGTTCTTTTCTTTTTTTTTTTTTGACACCAAGGACCAAGGACCTTGCCCTGCCAGGCAGGCACTTCAGCCACTGAACTATGCTCCTGGTCTCCTCTTGGGTTCTAACAATGATAGTTGCTTTGGATCACATGCAGAATAAATCTAAGGCCTTACTATAGGGTTCTAGACTTTACCATGATCGAAACACCCTCTCTGCACAAGGCGTGGACAGAGACACACTGCCTCCGTGCCATTCCACACATGCCGAGTACATCATTGCTTCATGCCCTCTCACATGTGCTGTCTCCTCTGTGACTCTCTCCCCATATACCTGCATGGCTTGCTCACTCATCTTTCGGATTTTCCTCCCAGTACTTCCTCTGCATTCTGTGCTTGATTCCCATGTAAAAATAGTAATCCTCCATCTTTACGTATTTCAAGATGTAACCATTTCTTTCTTACATTATATCTGTTTGTCTGCTCCCAGTTTTCCCTCCAAGTAAAGTAAATTCCAAAAGTGCATGGATTTTCCTAATATTTATTAGGAAAACCTTTATTTTATTAGGTTGTTTCTATTTTTCCACATTATGATACATATTGTTACCATGAAAAAATAGTGCGTGTAGTTTTCATTTATTCCTAATATATTTCTAGAGATTACTGAGTTATAGAGTATATCTTCATTATTATCTGCTTTCCAAATTAGCAGGTAATCTACTTTGCTTATACCATTTATTATACAGTTCATTTTAGAAAGAGGAGAGACAGAGACAGACAGAGATAGAGATAGACAGAGACAGACAGACAGACAGACAGACAGACACAAATAAATTTATATACATACTTGGGAACATTGATCTAGTTATTACACCGAGGGGGAAACTCACTTAATCTAAAATGAACTTTCAGGGCCTGGCGGGATGGCTCAGTGGTCTAAAGCACCTGCTTGGGAAAGCTTGGGCAGCTTCAGGGACCGCAGTTTGATCCCCGGCACCACATGCTGTGCCAGCCCTGCCCTCGGGGTGGGCTGAGCCGGCCATAAAAATGAGTGAATAAATAAACAAAGGTTCTGAAACAAGAAAAAATAAATAAAATTTTTAAAAATTCATTAAAAAATAAAAATAAAAAATAAAATGAACTTTCTCTTTTTCTTTTCTGCAGTACTCCTAGAGATCAAACTCAGGGCCTCAGTATGCTAGTAGCTCCACCAATGAGCTACATTCTCAGCCTAAAATTAATTTTTAAAAATTATTTTCATTTGTTTTTGCTTCTAGTAGCAACCTATCTTGTGGTGGTTTTATATATAATGAAAACAGTTTCTGGGATTAGTAACTAGCTCCACATTATGACCTTGCTTTACTGTAGGCTCGGATCCTTTTTGATCTCTCCAGCTCAGTATCTCACAGACACCCCCATCCCAGTGAGACCCTCAGTAGAACCCATTTCCTCTAGTCCCCTCCCAAAAAAGCCACCCTCCCACAATTCTAGTCAGCCTTTAGCCCGCTTCCTGTCATCCCATATCTAGTCATCAGTGAGTTCTATGAGATTTTACTTCTAACACAGATTCAGAATTTCTCCGCTTCTCGCCACTTCCCTATTAGCACTTTGGTCCAGGTCCCAGTCTGCTGTGTCTGGATTCCTGAAATAGCCTGAGTTATTATTTCCTGGGCCCACTCTTGTACTTCCACATTCCATTTTGATCTACAGCAACAAGAATAATGTTCTTATTCAGATGTCATGCATTATATGCTCTCATTGAACACTTGAAGCTTCTTGTTGTCCTTGGAATGAAGTCTACACTCCTGGCGACTTACCTCCTCCCTGTCCTAGCTGCTGGGCTCCTTGAACACACCAAGAAAGTGTGCTCTTTCTAGAGCTTCTCCAAGCTGTCTGTACCTTGTCAATTAAGTCCCATCTCAAAGGTCTTCTTTCTAGAATTTTCTGGCTACTCATTCCAAGGTGATCTGGACACTCCAGGTCTTTCCATACATGGCACAGCGTTACTCCTCACAGCAGCAAATGTCCTTTGAGCATTTATCATATGCCAGGCTCTCTCCTAAGTGCTTTGAGGGGATTACCTCATTAAGATATCAGTTACATACAGGAATATCATCATAATGTCCTTCTTATAGATCAGAAAGATAAAGCAGAAAGGAGAAAAGATGTTAAAGTATGAGTTGATTTTTCTAAACTAAAACCTTACTAATCGGTTTAATGCAGTGTTGGTACTTTGGAATAAATAAATGGATTACTGGGTCTCTAACAGGTTCACCATCACTGCACTATAACCATAAGCTGAGAATACACCCTGCCACAAGATGTAGTTCATAACTGTGGGTTTTTCTTTTTCCTGTAGCCAGCGCAGCCTGTTCTGGGGTGGGGGCTGGCATGACATGTGGTGCCAGGGATTGAACCACAGTCCCTGTGGTTGTTTAAGCTTGCCTATGTAGGTGCTTTACACCACTGAGCTATCTTACTGCCCCCCTCCTTTTCTTGTTTATTTTCTCAGTTCATAACTTTTCAAAGGCCTAGCAAGCATTCAGGAAATGGAAAGTCAGATGGTCATTCCCTCTTGTGTTCTCTATGAACACCCTAGGGGATGGGGCAGCTGGATGCTCAAGATAGAGCCAACTTGAGCTTCCTAGATTTATGCTGCATTTCTTACCTGTCTAAATTTCTTTGCTATGCATGCAAGATAAAGTTATGGAGCCTATAATCTTCAGACTCCTTTTTCACTGGACACCTCTGTAAGACTGACTGGTTACTGGCTAAGTGTGCATGTAAGCTACCACGACTGCTAAGGACCAGACTGGTTCTAGAAATGTGAACACCACACCCTAAGCCTCTGTTGACACTGTGGTTAGAGTTTAGGCACAGTAATTAAAAAGCATCTAAATGTAACCAACAATGACGAATAACCTCAAAAAGTTTACATAAACAAACCATACGTATCATGAAAAAAGTTAAGCATTAGTAAACAGAAAAGGGGTGTTTCAGCTGGGCATGGTGGTGCACGCCTATAATCCCAGAACTTGGGAGGCTGAGGCAGGAGGATCAGTGTGAGCTGGAGACCAACCTGGGCTACCAAAGTGAGCTCAAGGCCAACCTGAACTGCATAGCGAGACTCTGTCTCAAAAAGACACACACACACACAAAAAGTTTTTCCATTTTGAATAATATTAGATATATAAAAGCTTTGGAGCATACAGGTCAAAATTTTTATTGCACATGCTTTTTTATAATATATATAAAGGGGGCTGGGGAGATAGCTCAGTAGAATTAAGCGCTTGCCTGGCAAGCACAGGGTCTTGAGTTCAATCCCCAGTACCGGGGGGTGGGGGCTGGGGTTGGGGGGTGGGGGGAATAACATATTCCACTAATTACTAAATTTCATCTTTGTTTAAATTGTAGGCCACAATTACAGAATAACAGGGAAGAATACTATACAAGGCAGAATGAAAACTGAGTCTTGTACTTAGAAGTCATCTCCATCTCAGTATTTTCCTGATGAGTAACAACTCAGGAGGCTGTCTCATTAACATGCCCTATCTCCATGACAAATAGACCTATTTTCCACATACCTGTAAGATGCTGGATAAGAAGATGTAACCAACAGCTCTCCATGTTCAACTCACATGATTCCATAGGCTAGAGTCATTATGCATAAATAAAAGGTCTATCCTAAGTCCTTTATAACTCCCCAAAATTTTCAGGGTTGTATATGTTCCTACTTTCCACCAAACTGTATCTTTGTTCAGTTTTCCATATGTAGACTCATGTAATTCAAAACTTTTTTCAACCTTTGCTAAATTTTTCTCTTTTATTAATGTCCTTTAAAAAATAAAAGAACAGTAACACCTTACAAAAGCCACTACTCATGATAGGTCCTGCTGAAAACTATGCAAATTCCTGGCCCTATGACTGCAGTCCTTGACATAGGCTTACTTGCTGGCCTCACACAACAAGCACAAATCAACCTCTTGCCCCGGCAAGGTCACTGCCACCCATATACCACGTCTGCCCTCAGGGCATTCTCAGGTAATGACATGAATGTGAATTTGTGCACACAGGTAATTCCAGCATGTGATGGACAATGCAGGCTGTGGAGCACTCTAGGCCTATGGCTCCTCTTAGATGTGCTGTTACCAGATCCTGTCTCTCCACAGCACTTGCTTTCTGCCCACTACCCAGTATTCTATGTCTGTTCACCATTGAGCCATCTCACCAGGTGGCTGGGAAAAGCAGTACCCATCAGGGGCGTGTATGTGGGGCCTTCACTAAGTGTCCAGGCTTCATCTAGTCTACCTTATCTCACTGTTCTCATCCCTTTGGAATTCTCACGATGCATAGCAGCTCCCAACCACACCTGGAACCCATTTGTACTTCAATGTTATTACATTTTACTTGTATATTTCAAGAATCAGTAAGTCCTTAGTACTCTTACACTTACTTATTATTAACACTATCACTAAGCATATATCTGTAATGGCCACACTCAATGACTCATCTGTCATATGTATACACAAGTAAATTTTTTTTTTTTTTTTTTTGTCTTTTTGAGACAGGGTCTTGCTATGCAGTTGAGGCTGGTCCTGCGCTCACTTTTGTAGCCCAGGCTGGTCTCGAACTCGCACCAATCCTCCTGCCTCAGCCTCCCGAGTGCTGGGATTACAGGCGTGAGCCACCAGGCCCGGATTACACAAGTAAATTTTTAAACTGAATTTTCTTCAGCTATAAAACAGAGATGAATCTATTGCAAATTTTTCAATGCTATAAAAGTATTAAAATAAGTTAACATACTAGAATATCAAATAACAAATAAAATAAACATTAGTCCTTTTTATTTAATATCTTAATACATATAATAACTGAAAAAAATTCCAGAATGTATGTCAAATATACATAACCATCTCTAGTGTGTGCTACCTGAAATTTCCTTTTGACTCACAGCTTGATGGTTATAGTCTATAGGATACTATTTAATGTTTTGTTGTTGTTGTTTGATTGTTTTGCTTTTTGCTGGGAATTGTACATTTCTTTCTTTTTCTTTTTTTTCCCTTTTCCTTTTTTCATGTATTTAGTACAAAGTCTATAGGGTCTTACTACATAGATCTGACTTGTAGTGTTCTTCCTGTTTTCAGCCTCCCAAGCATTGGGATTATAGGTTCATGCCACCTCACCCAGTCTTAATCACCATGTCAGTGCACCATGTGGGTGGAGACAGCACAGCAGGCCCTTTATTCCACTAAGCCATCTGGCCAGCCCTATGTACCAGGAATTGAACTCAGGACCTTATGCTTGCCAGGCAGGCACTGTGACCTATATCTCCTGAACCCAATGGTTTTAATATTACAATGTGACATCTACCTAACCATCTATCTATCTACTTTTACTATCATACAGAAATGTTTAGATGTAGGCTCAACAGCAACCCTAGCTACCTGGAGCTCCTTTGTGCATCAGGGCCTGTCAGTCAGAGGCAGGGAGCACCTACTTGTATTTACGCTAGTAAGTGTAACATTAACAAAAATCTCAGTGTGTGGTCAACAGCTTTGCAGAGTCCAAGAGTAGAAAAGGGTACACAGATTCCAGATTCAGCTTGTACCCTACACTGGGCACTTCTAGAGATGAAAGTAGCAGCACTGGTATCCTAGCTGTGGCACAGGAGGTGCTAGGATAAATGTAGGAGATTTTTGACTGCTAGAGATAGTAGTTCCCATGGTGATATGGCTCCTTAGTGTTGCTTAAAAGTGCAGCATAGAGTTGGTTCCTTCAGTTTTCCTAATGATTGGATATGCAAAATCTTCCAATAAATATCTTTCTGTTTAAGTTGGGCAGAGTATAATTTTTTTGTACTGAGCCTAATGTATTCATTATGCAGCCACTAAATCAGAAGTGAAGTTATGGGATAATATAATTCTATATGCTCTTTCTGAGACTAAACTATATAACTAAAAAGCAAAAGCAAATAGTTTGTTGTCCATTTTTGTGGACATACAGTATTACTGAGAGACTTAAGTAAATAATGAATGAACAAGTTCATTTATCTAGCTTAGAAAGTCCTAGAGACTGGAGATCAGATTAATTTGTTAGATCTAGTCCTTTTAACATATAATCACTGTTTTAAATTAGTGTAAAAAGCTACAGCAAAACATCATTTATAATGTGTCAAGAACTACAAAATGTCTTCTACATGAGAATGACACGGATAGCAATTGCTGAGTGCATCCTAACAGTTTTTAAATCTTACTTTTCATTTATTGCTTACTGTAGTTTTTCCAAAGACAGGTATAATTAAAATGTTCCTCACCTAAGAAGCCAAGTTTATAAAAAGTTTTCTGATGCTAAGAGAAAGCTTTCACTATTTGCAACCAATTGTTAAAACATCTAGTTCCCATATAGCCAAGTAATATTTTAAGACATATTGCAGAAGGCATGTTCTTCAACAGCATCATCGTCCTGCATAAAACTATAGCATATTGGCACCAGAGACTCAAAAAAAGGTAATCACTCAAAAGAGGCTTACTTTTAATAGGGCCCTTACATGCAGATGATATGCTAAAATGATTCAGAGTATATGATAATGTTGGTATGTAGTTAAAAAGCCAAGCAGCAGAAATAAAGGGTAGGTTCATCCTAGGTTCTGGAAAGGCTCACAGTTTTACTGGGGCCAACGGAAGGTTTTCTCAGGTTAGGCTGTGTCTACAGAAATGTTAAGACAGTGAACAATAATAGTACCTATAGATAGAATCAAGTCACAAGTGCTACTGACAGGAAAGAAATGGTAAATAAGAAAAAAAAAAATTTAAAGTTCTATCATACACCAGTTTAGAGAAAAGAGCTCTTTCCCTAGGACTATACAAAGCCTATTTTTAAATCTATCTGGCCATGATTTCTGAAGCTGGTAACAACTTTATAATGCTTCAAGATGAACTTATGCTTTTTTAAAATATTGTATTTCTTAGTATCTAATGTCAATCTGCAAGAAAAGGACCCCCTGCATTTCTCTCTCTCTCTCTCTCTCTCTCTCTCTCTTTGTGGTACCAAGGATTGAACTCAGGACCTTGTGCTTGCCAGGCAGGCACTTATTCTGAGCCATCTCCCTAGCCAAAATGGCTAATTCTAGAACCAGGGCAGAAAATATACCAAATGATCTCAGGACAACTTGTAGTACCATAAAATAAGAAAGCACACACAATAGAACAAAACAAAAAAACTCACTATGATAAGAATATGTCATAGGCATATAGGGTTCAGTTGAAACAATTGTCAGGGACAAAAGGTAGAACAATTTGAGCAAGAATATGAATGAAACAGTACTGAATTATAACTCAAGGTTTAACATAAATATTCATGAGTATAGTGACACTAAATAGTTGAATAAATATATAGGCAGGGGGAAAACAGGCAAACTACTCATGCAGCAGAATTCTAAGTAACTGCACCACCATCCTGGAGGATGATCAGAACTCCCCATTGTCTGGGGATGAGCTTGGCACAAGGATTTCCTTCCAAAGACTTCTGAATGGAAGAGGGAAAAGAGTAACTGTACAATGTAAAATCTCACAAGCTATGTGATCCAGGACAACACCAACAGTGCTAAATCATGTTGGTGATTATTTCCCGCTGGAAATGGTCCTCCACCTCTACATCTTTTTCCTGTCATGTGCAATCACTCTAATGGTTCAATCCCCGGCACCACATGCTGTGCTAGCCCTGCCCTCGGGGCGGGCTGAGCCGGCCATGAAAATGAGTGAATAAACAAATAAAGGTTCTGAAATAAGAAAAAAATAAATAAATAAAATGAAAAATTCTTTAAAAAAAAAAAAAA
>PVJA010029927.1:0-26147 GCA_004027025.1 Myocastor coypus
CAAACTGGTCAAGCAGTGGCCTTAACTCCTCCACATGGCTGACACTGACAAAAGTTCTACAAAATGCTGTACATGGTCTCAAGGTAAATCCTGAGGGGATTCAACTGACCTTGTCAGATACGAAAACTACATGTTTTGTTATATAGATCTTGCTTTAACTTGGACTTAACCACCCAGCAGAAAAGTTTAACCACAGGGCATAAAAAATAAAGCCAGATTAGTATGCAGAGCTGCAAAAGAGTCAAGTCAACAGCTTCTGGCATTGCCAGTTCTGCCAATAACCCACTACTATTATGGAATATTGCTCTATATATACAACTACTTTCTGTTAGTTCGATGAGAAGAAGTATTTGTACCAATAGTGTTTATAAAAGTTATCATGTCTACATCTTGTACTCTGAACAACTACTATGAAGACAATAACATGCATTGTATCAATTATCGTGGCTATCCTACTAACATGTTTTGAAACTGTCTCAATGTTATTTCTTATTAAAAGTAATAAAAAATAAAAAAGACCCAGTACTGCAAAAGTAAAAAAAAAAAAACCTAGTAATTAGATAGGCAACAGGTTAAATAAAAAGATATATAGATAGATACTTAGATAAATAAAAAATAAGTGGCCACTGATTCATTTAGTATGAAGAAAAAGACGGCCATAGGTTCTTCGTATAAGAGGGGAGATTCAGATTGTAGAATCCCAGGACATGATGTTACTTCCTTGGCAACATGCCCAAACAGAACCCTTGGAAGCCTTGTTAACAGACATCACACTCTAGTAACAGCCAACTTCCAAGGTCACTTGGCCAGAATGTTCAACAAAAACATGCTGAGCTGCTTCCCAACTTTGCAAAGCTGCAGCCTCAGAATGCTGGGCACAAAAAGTATCAGCGAAAGATTGAGAAAACAGTTCACTCCATCCACATGCACAGGCCACAATTGCAGCAGCCACTAAACTGTCACAGACACTCCATGGAATGTCTCTTCAGGATTGACCACCAGTGACCTAGAAAAGGCCAGACACCCATATAAAGTCTTCCCAAGCTCAAATATCAATGAAACAGAGACTGGAAAGAGCCCAGGGAAAGTTCCATCTGGCCCAATAATACCCAGTAGCTCTGAGCATGTCTCCCTAGAGCCAGGCACAAAACCTCCAGTGAGTCAAGTCCAGGGTAGGAAACCAAAGTCACAGCCACCAGTCCCTGAGAGACACTGAGAGGCCTCATGTACATCTATCCAGGTCCAGTCGCTACAACAGAAAATAATTTCATAGGGACCCTTGCAGAGGTCCACACCTCTAGCTGGCAGGGTTTGATATGGGAAGAGATATTATGACAACACCTTTTGAGTCGTCCATCTTCTTTGAGTGCCTTTGCAAAGAAGTTTAATACTTGCATTCTTTTGATGCTGACCTGCATTTCACCATAAAATGTGTAGATGATGAAGGAAACCTGTGTACTATATTGTCTCAGTTGGAGTTGAAAGAAGCTTTCAGACTTTCTGAGCTAAGCAAGAATTCTGAACTCTCAACCTATGCACTGCACTGTGTACCAGAACATACTGAAATGCCTTGTTCAGGAGAAGGTAAATCCATCTACAGCAGAGCTACACACTTTGGAAAAGGCTTTACTATGCAAACAGCCATACTTTTCAGGCCAAATGTTCCAGCAGATGTGCTCATTGTAGGAGGACTTGGACACTAGGTATATAAGTGTATCAACTATAAACTCTTGCTTCACAAGAAGCACCACAAACTTATCACAGTTGAATGTGGGCATGCATTCTTTGCCACTGGATGACCATGGATCAACTGCACATGGCTTCAGACCTTCTACAGATAGTAATCCTATATAATCTCTTAAGTCATGAGGATTTGGAACAAGCTGATGAAGAGAATGAGGCAATGAACACCAGAGAGGATAGAAAAGCTTAATCCAGTTTAGGTCAGGACTTCAATTTGTTCTGGGTAATAGGGAGAGGAAATTATGGAAAAGTACTGTAGTTTTGATCTTTAAAAAATCATATCTGTCCAATGAAAGTCATGAAAAAAAAAACTTTTCATCCTTTTTTGTTGGACTGCATTCTTGCTTCCAGACCATGCTTTTGTTCTAGATCATGTAAATGGAAGTCTAAGCACAGAATTCTTGCAAAGAGCATGCCAGTACCCTGCAGATATGAGGTTAGCATTCAATCTTCAGGAGCATGGGATACTTAATAGAAATTTGAAATTGGACAATTTATTACTGAACTTAGAAGGGCACATTAAACTCACTGACTTGCATGTGTAAGGAAGGCTTATGGCCAAGAGATGTGACAGCACTTCATGTGGCACTCCTAATCACCTTGCTGCAGAAATAATAAGAGGAGAAGATTTTGGTTTCTGGTGGACTCTTGGAGCACTAATGTTTGGGATGCTAGTCAGAAAGTCTCTATTTTATCTTGCTGAGAGCTTTGGTAGCCCTTATGAAAACTCAACTGATTATCTCTCTTGACTTTCTTCCAAAGTCATTTTGGAAAGAAAAATTCACATGCCACATTGTCTGTAAAAGCCACAAGTGTCCTGAAGACTTCCGTGAATAAGGACCCAAAGGAACAATTATGCTGTCATCCTGAACAGGATTTGCTAAGATTCAGAACAAGCTATTCTTTCAAAAATGTTGACTGGGATATTATGGAACAAAAGCATCTGGTACCTCACTTTAAGCCAAATAATTCTGGGGACTTCGGTTTGGACAGCTTTGATCTCCAGTTTATTAATGAACCAGTTCAGCTCACCTCAGATGATAATGGCATGAGGAATGCTTATTGATATGAATTTTCAGGTTATGACTATCTGAATCATCTTTCAATGTAGGAAGAGTGTCTTGTTCTCATTTTTCAACTATGTATTTCTGTTTATGTTGCCATTTAATGCATGTAAAAATGTGTAATCAGCCTGGGTAGAATGAACCATTTCATAATTATCTAGAGGTTAATTTTAATTTCTTTTTTGAAGTTATATTTAGATGTAATACTTGATTCTTATAGTCTATAATATAGAATATGGGGGGGGGGGTGTGGACCGAATTGCTTTTTTTTGTGTGATTTGACTTCAGTAAGGAGCAGGCACTTGCTGGTTAACCAAATTTGAAAACACATTCTTTCATTTATTAAGTGGAGACAGAATGTATTTCTTTTCTCATTATTTGCTCTGAAGAAAAATAATTTATCTTTTAAGCAGAATGTCTTAACTATGCTTGTTTCTCTCCAGACCACATTATCTATATTTTTAGGCCATAGTTTATGTAGTCTCCAGGAAAATCCAGAAAATAATAACAATTTTGAATAAAACTACAGAAAACACATGTATTATAACTCTATCTCCTTAATTGTTTTTTCTTTAGTAGGGTAACACATAAAATAAAAGGTAGAATTCATTTTAGAAGCAGAATTCTTCAGACTAGTTTTATCAAAATTAGAAGTTAGGGGCCTGGCGGGATGGCTCAGTGGTCTAAAGCGCCTGCTTGGGAAAGCCTGGGTGGCTTCAGGGACCGCGGTTTGATCCCTGGCACCACATGCTGGGCCAGCCCTGCCCTCGGGGTGGGCTGAGTCAGCCATAAAAGAAAAAAAAAAAAAAAATGAGTGAATAAACAAAGGTTCTGAAACAAGAAAAAAATGAATAAATAAAAAAAAATTTTTTAAAAAAAAAATTAGAAGTTAGCGATTATGTAGCATTTTCTTCTGTTTATTTTAGCACCTTTTTGTTTTGTTTTTGGGGGTTTTTGTATATTGTGTTTTGTTTTGTTTTGTTTTGTTTTGTTTTGTTTTGTTTTGTTTTGTTGTTCAGGGTCTCACTATGCAGCTCTGACCCGTACTGATCCTCCTGTTTTCTGCCTCTCCAATGCTAGGATTACAGGTATGTGCCACCATGCCTGGACTCCATTGCCAGCTCAGAGCACCTGAGAGTGAGGCCTGCGCAGCATACAGTGCCAGGGATAGAACCCTGACCCCTGCACTTGCCCAAGCAAGCACTTAGTCCACTGAGTTATCTCACTGGCCCTTACCATCATTTTTATGCAAAAAACATGAAAAATAATCTTGGTTGTCTAAGTCAGAACAATGGCACATTCTGAGCAAAATTTAATTTTAGGAAAGCTATGTAGGTTTAAATGTGCAATGATTTAAAATTTATAAGTTAACAAATTATCTCTTTATCTTCTTTTTTCTTTTTTGAATGTTCCATTTCATAAGAAACGTAACTTTTCCAAAGCTTGTACCCATGTTGTCTCTCTCTTCAAGTAACCAAGTTTGAAAGTAATGAAAACCTCAAAAAATTGTATAAATTTCAATGTTTATTTGAGAGTTATGTATGTTTCTCCTATTGCCTGAAACTTGCTTTAGAACAAAAAGCACTATTCAGATCACAAACTTATGGAGAATTCTGAGATGTCAGACATATGTTTATATTTGGGATCTTTCTTTTAAGTGTTGCTCTTTCCCATAGGCCATGTCAGTAGGGAGGTTTATTTATAATGTATATTACTAGGTCCACCTTAGAATTTTTTTTCCACCTTAGAATTTTTTTTTCCACCTTAGAATTCTTTTGGGCCTTTGGACTTTATTTTGAGAAATAACAGAAACTGTATTCATAGCACAGTATTTTGAAATAGTATAAGCAGTGAGTTGTAACCTCATGCACATTTTTAATAGATATTAAATGAATTTCTTCATTCATTAGATATGTTCCTTGTTGCCTCCAACAAAATCTTGTCAGCTCTTTACCAATGATGAGTATTTTTCTTTGATAAAGTTTTAAACTTTATTCAGGATGGTGGGTTGTTTTTAAATTTTTAAACAGTAAGATATACTGTGTATATCTTATGTATAATTATATTGCAAATATGTTTTTAACTGTGTTATATTTTTTGTCATCTTTAAGAGTCATGCCAATTCTTTTTATAGTATATGAAAATCTCCTCAAAATATTCACCAGTAGAGTAAGGCAGTTTACAGTCAAAATAGTTGGCATTTTGGTGTGCTAGGAAATAATTTATTTTACATAAGCTTGTGGTCAGATCATTTTATACACATGTAGCTTGGATTAAATATCAAGTACTATGCTCGTTCAGTGCTGCTACATTTACTTTCTGAATTTGTTTTGTCCTGATTTTTGTCATGTAGAATACAGCTTTGGTCATCATAATGTAATCTATGTTCGTGTACCTTTTTATGTTAAAACTCTTTAAATAAAACATAAAAAGAAACAAAGACTTGGTCAAATCATTTAGCCAGCACCACTCACTGCACCTAAGCTCAACTCCTCTGGTTTATTTGTCTTGTGCAAAACCATTGTGTCTTTGCCTTCTTCCTGGCAAAGTTTGAGCTGAGAGTCACTAGTGACCATATGACTCTTAGGACAAGTATCATCAACTCTAAATAAAACTAATCTGCTTTTCCACTGAAAATGCCAATGCTCAACAGCAATTGTAAATAAAGTTTCATTCCTCATTCCCCACCCACAAGATCTAAGTAGAAATCTTAATGTCTTCATGTATGTTGATAGTCAGGGACTGTGCAAGAATGAAATATCAAGTGTGATGGATCATCGATGGATTTGAATTTGATGATTATTGAATGTTATTTACAGTACTTAATACAAATCTTTTATTCTTTTAGTTTTTAAAAAAACTCAGCCTGTTATTGCACCAATCAGCTCCAGGATGATCTATAAAGAGACCAGTTTACTGATAGAACAGAGATGACAGACATACCTAGGCCCAGCGACATGTCAAATGCTCCCTGGATCCAGTGCTGTCTCTGCTCACTTTCCTGGGTGCTCCTGAAGACACATTCCAGGGTTCATCTGCTACAGCATTGTCACTGCCACATTACCACTGCTATGCACACCCAATCCCTTACCTCAATGTAATAATAGAATGAATAACAAACGGAGAAAGCCCTTCATACAGCAACAAAGCCTAAGTCCATAAGGAGGAAGCTACTCAATTCTAAACCTCCTCAACCCCAGTGCTCAATCCTAGTGTCTCTAGTCTAGCTTTCCAAGTAGTTTATTTTTTGTCTTTTAGCTAAAGATGAGCTTTATTAGTTACAGTAAACTGAATTACTGAAACAAATATATTCACAGATATAATAGTACAATCACAAAGGAAATGTGAATTTGCTCTTATAGTAGTCCAAAGCAAGTATTACTTCTGGTCAGCATGAAATCCTTCCTGGATAGTTCTCATTAAAAAAAATGTAAGCTTTTTCATTGCATTAGCTTTTTTGGATATGTCCCATTTCTAAGTCGTGATGAGCAGGAACTACATATCCATATGCTAAAGAATGAAGTTGTCCCTCTTCCTTTACACCAGACACAAAAATTAACTGAAACTTGATCATAGACATAAATAATAAAAGCTGAAACTGTAAAACACTTAGAAGAAAACAAAGAAGTAAATTTCTGTGGTTTGGGATTAGACGATATTATCTTAGATACTACATAGTAAGAAAAGAACTACTCCATTCTTTTCCATTCTTTCTACACATACACACACACACACACACACACACACACACACACACACACACAGGTAAGCTCCTCTCTGCTCTGTACATTGTTATATGCTCTCAGCTTTGTGATTTTTATTTATCTGAAAGGCCATGACAGAAGTGATATCTCAATATTTAGATAAGAAGAATATCAGAACTTCATAGTCTCAAGACCTTGGGCACACAGACAATTCAGTCTTTTACTATAGCACATTGCATTTAAGTATAGGTATTCGGTTTCCATTTTGCTATTGGACCTTGTGGTATATAGCTCTCTTGAAACTATGTGGAGTGAGAGTCAGACCACAACGGAAGTATTTTGACTTCCTGATTGAAGGGCTTCACCCTCGTGTCAAACTTTATCCTTACTTCCTACCACTAACCAGCATGATATTTACCGTATCTTCAGAGTTTTCATGACGCCTAACCCTCTTACATCAGCCCACCTTGTTTACTCACACTTCTACTACATGTTCAACACAATGAGGAAGAAGTCATGTGTGTGGTCTCTTTGTGCATATTGGAATTTACTGAGAAGCTTGACAGCAGAGGAAGTTGGTTTAGGATCTCTGAAAATGAATGACAGAACCTTGTAGCCTGGGTCTATGCCCCATCCAAAAAAACTAGGCCCCTTAACTACTAAAGATAGGTCACCTGCCCTCATGTGGGCCACACCTAGACAAACAGATGACTTCTCCCAACTGTGCTAACCTACAGGCACATATGTGTATGTAATATATCCAGAGGCATGGAAATAAATTCATTACTTGCTTCTCTACTGCAACCAAAAACAGAAATAGAGAAAAACTTAACAATTGCAAACCTGGAGTGAAGCTATCAGAAATCAAATTAAAATTGTTGGGGACTTTTGTTGGGACATCTCCACTTCTGAAATCTAATTTCTTGAAACTTACCATATAGGGCCCTGTGTTGTGTTATTTATAAGAAAATAATATTCTGCCCTCCCTTGACAGCATCTCTGGACTGCAGAAACATGACATCCATGAAATAACAGAATAATTCTGGAAATGTTTCCATAGCTACCTTGTTTCAAAGTGAGGTTTATTCTGTTTTAAACTCTACTGACCTGTGCATACCCTGTTTTGAAGTATTTTTAATCTAATCCCTTATCTATCCATTATTCTCTAATTCTGTGATTCCTATATTTAAGGAGGCTCAAGATGCATAAATACAGTAAGCATGATTTCTAATACATATAATAATGTGATATGTTTCTTTTTCCCCTTTTTTAAATTTTGTTTTGTTTTGTTTTGTTTTGTTTTCTATTCCTTTCCAGTATGTATTCCTTCCATCCTTCTCTTGCAAGGCAAGGAAAACTTCCTAAGGTTTTTGGAGGCCGAGTCTGTTTAAGGTACACTGGTGCCCTCTTGTGGCCATTCTGACATTGTGACTTCCTTCCCAGAAGCCTCTTAGACAATTGATTTTGCAAGAGGTTAATGAAACGGAATAACTCAAAATGCCACTGCTAACTTGTCATCGATAACCTTCTGTGTGTGCTTTTGCACCCCTGCAGACATGAGGGTCTTCTGGGACAGGTAGCCTTCCCTGAGCGAAAGTGTAACACTAGAGTTACAGACCCCTGATCTTTCACCTAAAAAAGATTGCTGCTCTAGTTTAGGCCATGGAAAGTGACTTAAAACATACCTCAAGAGAACCTCGGAGGGATTTTTCTTTTTCCTTTTTTTTTTTTTTTTTTTTTTTGGCTTTTTGAGACAGGGTCTCACTACGCAGTTGAGGCTGGCCTTGAGCTCACTTTTGTAGCCCAGGCTGGTCTCGAACTCACACTGATGTCTCCTGCCTCAGCCTCCCGAGTGCTGGGATTACAGGCGTGCGCCACCACGCCCGGCTTTTTTTCCTGAAATTAACATAGGGAAACAGGAGATGTGGCTCCACTCCAACAGAGTGTAGTCCATCAAATGAGAGTGTGAGGAAGAGCTAGTATGTAGCTTTTTCTTTTTTGAGATAAAAATATAAATTACAGTGTAGGGCCAGAAACCAAGGCAAATTAGTGAAATTCCAATTAACTCAACACGACTAATTGAATGGTCAATAAAAATAAGCAAGGGTGAATGATACGTGGTCCTAGCACTATCTGATAGAACTTTTCATGATGATGGAAATGTTCTGGATCTGTGCTGTACAATACAGTAATCACTGTATGACAACCATGGTATCTAGGCTACTGAGCATTGGAAATATGGGTGAGAAACTAAAGAACTGAATCTTTAATTTTATTTCATTTTAATTAACTTAAATGTAGATTAGTTACATGTGGTTCGGGCTGACATATTAGATACTCCAAGTCTAGGAGGCAGACAACTACAATTTTTTTAATGCATTTAGAACAGGGTCTACAAGGCCTGGAGGGTCTCACTATGTAGACTGGACTCTTGTTTTCAGCCTACCAAAGTGCTGGAATTACAGGCACGTGCCACATCCAGTCTGGATCGCTGTCTCAGGGCACCCTGGGGGAGGGGCCGGCATGACACACCAGGAGTCAAACCCTGGGCCACTGCGTTCTGCCACAGCAGGCGCTTTAGTCTGCTGAGCTATCAGCTGAGTCCTCAGACAACTACAATTTAAGCAGGATAAAATCTTCGGTGGGAGGGAAGAGTAGGGCTGAACAGAGAAGTTTTCAAACATGATGAAGGATTGGAACTAGAGTTGGAATGGGTTGATCTTACAGAGATCTTACAGATCTTACATGAATGGAAACATGTATGGAAGTAGGCAGATTATAAATCAACATCCAAGAAACATGAGTGCAGAATACCTCCACATATCTAGAAGTAATACAGGTTGAAAGTAAGATTATGATGTCCTGGATACTTCAAAGGGGATTGTGGTTAAGGTCAGTAGGCAGTAGAAACACCAGCAGCCTCTACATTAAAAAGAATTGAAGAAGAAATGGGAATCTATTCTAATGCTCAAGAGTCTTGGTACCCAGGAAACAGAAGCTCTGGGACAGAACCCCTGAACCCTGTGTGGAGACACTGGAGGAACGAGTGCCCAGCGAAGGTATCAATAGGGCACCACTGAACAGCCAGCCCAGGGAGAAACAGGGAGGGCCTTCACAAGGATGTGAGCCTGGGTAGGCCCCACCTGGGACCTCTTGTCTCCCACACACAATGCACCAGAATGTTCATGCTACCGGAGCGCTGGTGAAGACCAAGATGAGAGTCTCGGGAGCAGAATCACACCCTAAAACATGTACTCTGACACCTAAAAAGTAATTTGAAAATTCCTGAACTCTTAGTGGCACTTGACAAATGCCTTTAGGGCTTCCTCATGTTAGGTAATACGGAGGATTCATGGTGCTCAAAACAAATTCACTTCTCTCATCCCTTCACCCTCAAACCCCGCAACTACACTCGAAGATTTCCCAAAGCTTCCCGGAAAACATCCCCTACACCCCAGGCCTTGAGAGTCTACAGTCCTCCTCTGGTCCTCCCTGTCTTCTCACTCCTCCTCTTTCCCTTCCTTCCCCACTCTCTCCCCGCTGACACATACCTCCATTTTCTGCCTCTGCATTTACTAAGGAGCCACTTCCCTCATCACACAGGGGTAACTAAGAAGCAGAGTGCATAAAACCAAAACAATCTTTAAGTGGCCAAAGAGAGTGAAAGCTGAGAATTTTTATAAGACCATCTGTCTCTCAGCCCCCGACACCACCAAGGGGCTGTCTCATATGTCAGTGGATCCCCGTGGGACCTCTAGAGTTCAGTTTCTCTCCTCCCCCACCTCCACTTCCTGCTTCTATTCCCTTTTTATCCATAATAATTTCATAGTAAGATCCTCAAAGCAGTAGTATTATTTAAAGTGGAAATAAATCAGGAATGCAAATCCATGAGCCCTACTAAATCTAGTGAGTCACAATCTCTAGGGGAAGCCATGGGACATTGGTTGGTCGGTTGGCTGATTGGCTGGTTGGTTTGGTTCAGTTCAGTTCCATTCCATTCAGTTCAGTTCAGTTCGGTTCGGTTCGGTTCAGTTCGGTTTGGTTTGGTTTGGTTTGGTTCATTTCATGCAGTACTAGGGATTAAATCCAGGGCTTTCCACCTAGTAGGCAAGCACTTATCACTGAGCAACATTCCTAGTCCTTTTTCTTTTGACATAGTGTCTTACTAAATTGCCCAGACTGTCCTCAAACTTGGCAGTCCTCCTTCCTCAGCCTACTAAGCAGCTAGCATTACAGGTTTCTGCTACCATACCCAACCATAGTAAAGTGTTTTAACGTGCTCTCCAGGAGATTCTCATTACATTAAATTTCAGGAGTCACAAATCCAGAAATTTGAAAGCCATTACAGCTTTGTGTGTCTGGGAATGAGGTGAACTAAACTTGACTGGATCCTTCTGCCTCTTTTGATTAGTCCAGAAATTGGGGTCTGGGCAAGAAGGGCATTATGGTTAAAGTCACAGGCAGAGACATATCAATGTTCGCATTTACTTCTCCTTCCTACAAGAACCTTGGCTGTGGCAGTGTTTCACAAACTCTTGTACATCATGGCTTACAAAAGAGAAGAGAGATTTGGAGGCACACTAAGATCAACAAAAGATCTCTACCAGCAGCATTGGGCACCCTGGAGCATAGGAAGAAAGCCTGCCAAGAACAAGTTGTTGCAAGATTTCCCTTCTGCCATAAAGGAAGCAAGCAAAACTATCTCCAATCAACTGAACAATGGGCTCTATTCTACCCGCTATAATTCCTGAAACAGCAGGAATCATATGCTAGTTATTGCCCCCTCCCCATGGCTCCTTCTGCCATGTAAGAATCTTATTAGAGAGACACAGTTTCAAGTTTAAATCCCTTTTATTTTCTCCTGAAGGGAATTAACTTTGAGCTTCCAAAAATCTGTTAAATATGTATTATTATATATGGCCTGTTTCTGTCTTTGTTTCTTATTTTTGTTCTTGCTTTTGTTTATTTTTCAAAATAAAACTAAATTAAATTTAAAAAAAAACTTTGAGCTTCCAGAGTTAAGTATGTTCTTTTTTATAATTACCAATGCATATTAATTATACAAATTAATGGTTTTCACTGCAGCATTTACATGCATGGATATCTTAGATCTTGATCATGTTCAACTTCCCCAAATCTTAAGCTTCTAAGGAAGGAGAGAGAAACTCCTTGGATTTGGATATCATAGTCTTCTTCATTCTCCAAAATGTGAACTCAGTTGAGGAATTATTTTAGTGTAAAGATGAAATCATACACACACTACTTTCTGCTTCCAAACACAGCCCCAGAATCTCAAAACTACACTTGGCTACTTAATCCTATAGTTTTCCCCAGATGGAAGAATTAACGTGAGCTTTCAAGGGAGTATGCACTCTAATATTATTATCCTACATGAAGAACCTGGTTCTCATTCTGCCTAGCAGACTGACTACTGCCTTACTCAGTCCAGCAAAAACTCAGTCTAAGCACACTTACTGATCACTGGTGTATGTTGTATTTCCATCATGGAAATGAAGCTCTGGTCCCTGACCACACATCTGTTCAAGGACACAGGGCAGGGCTGCCCACAAGCACCCAATATATATATAATATATAAATAAATATATAATGTATAAATAAATATATATAATATATAAATAAATATATAATATATACAAATTAACATATTAATATGTAATATATAAATGTATAAATATATATCATGCACTTGCCAGGCAGGCACTTGTGCCATGGAGCTATTGCTCCAGCCCTCATCCACCTTATATTGAAGATGATAACTCTCAGCTTTCTATCCAACCTATTTCTAAATCATTTCTAATAAACTCTGTTTATTCTCTTAGGATTTCCTCTGCCATTTGTGTGTTATATAGAGGTATACTATTTTTTTAATGAGAAAAAAAGATAAAATAGAAATGAAACAGTTCCAAATCAGGTTACAACAATTAATACATTATATATTGTCTTTGTAGTAGTTATTCAGAGGACAAGATGCAAACATAACAGCTTGTCTAAACAACATTAGTACAAACTTTTATTCTCAATGAAGTAAGAAAAAGTAGCTATATATCCATCCTAACTCTCTTGTGTGTCTTTTTTTCACAGCAGAATGGTCTTTTATTTACACTTTTGTGAAGTTTGCGATGCATGACACGATGTTGCCTAACAACTGATAGCTGACGTCATGTGTCACTAACTTCAGAAAAGTGTAACTATGGAGGTGTACTTTTTAAATTTCCCAATACATAAAAGCTGTTGCTCATATAATCATAGGTCTTTAGTTAATTATGTTGTGATTTGAAGTTATAGTTTCCTACCAGTAAATTTTTCATACTTGAGAGTTGTGCCATTCATGTGATCAGTTGTTTGTATGTTAGATGGCTCATGAAGTCTGTTCAAATTTTCTGCATCTTTCTAAATCCCTGTGTATTTCATCTATAAAATACTATTAAAGTCTACAGTGACTGGCCTTGCCCACAGGGTATGCTGAGATGGGCATTGAGACTGGGCGTGGTAGCACCCCTCTGTAATCCCAGCTCTTGGGAGGCTGTAAACAGGCAGATCACTAGCATCTGATTTTGTAGTGAGACCCTGAACATCCTGCAGACCCTTCCCTAAAATACAAAAGCAAACCTCTATAGTAACTGTAAGCTCTTGTAATTACAAAAATTTCCTCTTATAATTCTGAAAATAGATGGATGTATATAACTTGAGGCTGTGTTATTAGGTATATACAAGTTTACAAATAATTTCTTCATAGTGAATTTTTCTTCTATTTGTAAAAAGTGAACCTATGATAGCATATTTTTCATAAAATACATTTTATACATATTGTAGAGATAAGAAACTAGCATCTTAAGAAGTGGGGAATAATAAACAAAGCCCAGGGACAGTTTGTAGTGGGTTACTTGGGTATTCTAGTAACCTGGGATTCAAGGAAACAAATAACAGCTTATCAAGGATGGCTCCTTGATAGTTGTTTCCTCCCTTGTTAGGAATGTTAATGGTTGTCTCCTGCTTGAAATCTTGTCAATTAACATTTGTGTTAACCTAGCATTGGGCAATTGGGGGTCAAAGATTGTAGCACTTGTCTTCTAAAGTAATTATGCCCCTGAGCACATTCCTTGGCCCTAAATAAAAGTGAGATACTGTGAGAGAGAGACAGACAGACAGACAGACAGACAGACAGACAGACAGACAGACACAAAGAGAGACAGAGAGAAAGACAGAGTTATCTCAGTGGGACCTCTGAGCTGAATTCATTGGGTCTTCTCATTTCTTTTGGCACCAATGCATAACGACATACAACAACATATATCTTTCATACATACATCTAGTATGTTTTTATACCACTTTCAACCTTTTTTCCATCTTCATGTTTTAAGCATGCCTCTTATAAATAGATAGAACTCAATTTTAACAAAAAGCTTGCAGTGTCTTAAATAGTGTTACATTTATTGTGACTTCTGATATATAACTGGCTTTTATCGCCTTATTTTGTGATTTTATTTATTCTACTCTTTCTGTTTCAAAATTTTCTCCTCTTCTACCCTTTATAAGATTGACTTCACTTACTTTCTATTCTGTCTTGTGGTAAATCATCATTTTTATTTTTTGTTATTGCTATTTCCTTTTTTTAAATACATGGTCTTGCTACACATGGCACACAGCATGAGACACTGAGTATCAAACCCAGGACTTTGTGCTTGCCAGGCTGGCACTTATGCTACCGAGCTATCTCCTCAACCCTCCTTTAAATTGTAAACTGCCATAGTTAACATTGAATATATATATATATTGAATATATATATTGAATATATATATATAAAACATTGAATATATATATTGAATATATATATTGAATATGTATATATAACATTGAATATATATATGTATATATATACATATATATCCCAAACAATGACCTTTGCAAAAATATTTTTATGTAATACTAGAGAATGAACCAAGAGCTGCAGTTAGTATCAAACTGCAACCTCTGCCTTTTTCTTTTTCTTGTTTTTAAAATTACTTTTCAGATAAAGTCTCATAAATCACCAAGTTGCCTATGCCTAGCCTGGGCTTGTGGTCCTCCTACCTTCCCCTTCTCAGCGTACTGAGATCATGGTTCACTATACATGGTTCTAAAAATTCTTAAATTCTGTTCACCATTATTGTCATCTGTTTTAAAGTTGGCCAGTATCTTAGATCCCTCTTGGTTTGACCCTCATATATAATCAGTGTTATTGTTATGCTCAGGATGTTGTGCTTGCCCAGCAGGCGCTTGTCCCACTGAGCTATCTCCCTGACAAACAAGATTACTAAGTACTTTTTTTTTTATTTTGGCGGGACCAGAGATTGAACTCACTCTCTTGTGCTTACCAGGCAAGCACTTATTCTACTGAGCTATCTCCCCAGCCCCATTGTTATTCTATATAGCTTATGCCTATTTAGATTAAGTCATGTTTATGTTTGCCAGTATCTTGCCTCCTACACCTTTTTTATATCTCCCTTCTGGTTTTCCTTCCTTTAGCTTCTCTATTTATAGTCCACGATCTATTAGTGGTAACTCCTGCACCATTATTTTCTTACCTATAAATATCTTTATTTTGTATCCACTTTTACTTTGTAAGCTATAGGGGCAAAGAGTTCTAAATTAATATATTATGTCTTTCATCATGTTTATGCTGAAAATATACATACAATAATATTCGCCCTTTTAACCATTTGTAATTATACAATTCAATGACACTAAGGTCATGCTTGGGTATTATTATACAACCATTTCCATATCTATTTCCAGAAATTTTTTTCAACACAAACAGAAACTCTGTTCCTATTAAGCAGTAATGCTTCTTCTTCTCTTCCCCAACTGCTAGTGCCTCATTATCCTCTTCCCTAAGGTCTGATGCCACCTGTTCTTTCTTAGCCCCTGTTAACCTCTATTCTACTGTCTCTATGAATTTGCCCACTGGAATGACACAATATTTGTCTGTTTCACTTAGCATATTTTCAAGATTTGTCTGTGTGGTAATGTGTTAGACTTTGATTGCTTTTAATACCCAAATACTATTTCCATTGTATCTATACATGCCATGCATTTTGTATCTTTTTGTGACTGTTGATGAATAAGTGGGTTGTTCCTCAATATCGTAAGCTCTTGTTCACCCATTGTTTCCTGGTTGCCAGTACAATGGCTAAGAAGTTGTCGTTCCTCTAATTATCATTTGATCACTAGGTAAACTCTACTCTCTGCGGTAGCTTTTGTGATGCTTTCCTCTTTTAACCTTCTGTATTGTGTCTAGGTGTTTGTTTTGCTTAACCTAATCAAAGCTCATGCTTGCTGAATCAGACCCTCTTAACTTTCATTAACACTATAAAATTCTCTTTAAATATTATTTTTCTGGGGCCAGGGAGATAGCTCAGTAGAGTAAGCACTTGTCTGGCAAGTATAAGCCCTGAGTGCTATTATTTTAGGAAGATATAAGTCTGGTATGGAAGGGCCAGGGCGATAATTCAGCTACGTAAACACCTGCTTCACAAGCATAAGGTTCTGAGTTTGATCTCTGGTACTACAAAAAAAAAAAGTCTAGTAATAAAGAAAACACAATACATGAGCTAGAACACAATACACAGGATTGAGATAAAGATTCCAATGGGGCATTATGGAAAAATTGTGGAGATAATTCACCCAAGCATAAGGAAGTCAGAGAAATCTTCCAGAAGAACATGAGGCCTGAACTAAGTCAGAAATCATTAAGGAGGTTTCATTACACAGGAAGGTGATATGGGGACAAATAGCATGAGCAAAGGCAATGAGGACCCTAGCAAGAATCATCCCAGGCCTTAGAATTGGAATCTTATAGCCTAGGGATTTAATTAAAAGAATAAGAATGGAGTATTTGACAGAGCTATCAAAGCAAAAAGAGCAGTAATAAAGTGATCAAGCATTAGGTCATAGAAGACCTGGTTAACCCTGGGGAGTAACTCAAATATGTCAGGTATATAATAAGGAGCCACAGGAAGGGAATAAGAGAAGAACTGGATAGAAGCATATACCCTAGTACAACTGAAAGTGTCACCAGTGACAAAGAAATGTAATATTGCTGTTGAACTAGATCATCTAGAATAAAAACATCTATCTGCTCCAATCAGTGGCATAAATGTTTCAACAGATTAAGGAGTATATACTCTGATTAGAGGTATTGATGTTGATAGATAGATGATAGAGAGATCGATAGATAGATAGATAGATAGACAGACAGACAGACAGATAGATAGAAAATAGATAGGTACTTATATCAGCAGATATCATACTGTCTAAATAAACTATTTACTGGCTCTATTCCAACCATTTGTAAGTAGTCTAAGAAAGCACTAAACCCCAGCTACTAAATTTTCCAGGACTTACATTTAGAGTATCTGTGGTAGTTCCAACTCTAATACTGAGTGAATATTAATAGGAAGTTGTGGAGTGGGAATATAATATGAACTCTAAAAAACAGTTGAGGTAGGATAGAGGACAAAGAACCCTAAAGAGCTGACTATCAGTTGGATGTGGTATCACACACCTGTAATCCCAGCATTCTGGGAAGCTAAGGCAGGAAGATCACAGGTTCAATCTGAGCCCAGGCAATTCAGTGATTTAGCAAGATCCTATCTCAAAATAAAAATAAAAAAAACTATTAAGAAATCTGGGGATATAGCTCAGTGCAAAGGCCTTAGAATGAAATCCCAGTACTAAAAAGGACAAGAAGGAATCTTTGAACAATGGCTACTGGAGAAGTCTATTCACTTTTATGAAAGTTTTAGCCAAGAGCAGAACACCATGACCTAGAAATGGGTGCTCTTCCAATAGCAAAACAACGCTTTGCAGATTTTAGGCAATGAAAACTGATGCCATGCTCACTGCTACTGGACAAAACTGTGGGCATATTCAGCCATTTCTCAAACTTAAAAGCAATTTTAGCAAAAGAGTCAACATTTACTGAATGCTAATGGTAGGCCCAATACTGCTCCAAGACCTTTACATTCCTTATCCCGTTTTAGCATGGCACCTCCATGCCACACCAGAGAGACTTCCTACATCATGTGGCCTGCTAGACCAACCTTCTCATACTCTGACCCCATCCAACCCAGATATGTCAAAGGGAGGTAATCAGACAGAACTTAACTGAACTAAATTAAATATAAACTCCCAATTTAATATAGGTGAGCTAAACAGACATAAAGTTTGCTCTTACTGTGTAAAATGCAAACTCATTAGTTATAAGTTTGTGCACTGGTAAATATCACTGCCCATTTTTAGTGTTCCTAACTATAGCTCTTTAAATACAAAACTATAACTGCCTTAACCATGTAATCTCTTTTGGGTAAGAATTATGCTAAAAGTATAATTGCACAAAGCTCTACAGCATGTCAGAGGACAGTACTATAAACAATAAAGAAAGAGAAAGAACAAAATACAATCTCAGGCCCCAAACTCACCCAGAACAAAAACGGGAGACATTAACATAGAAGAAAATGGGAATCACACAGCTGAAATATCTGAACTAATAGCATCTGAGGTAAAGAAACAACTGCAGAAAGGTACAGAGGAAATCAGATCAGAAATAATCTCTGAAGTAAAAAAAAGAAATCTCTGTAGTAATAGGATCTGAAGCAGAGACAACTGCAGAAGGGTACAGAGAAAATCAGACCAGAAATAATTTCTGAGACAAAAAAGAAAGGATAACCATAATGAAAGAATTAATAATTGCTTCTGAAGAAGACACTGATAAAAAATTAGAGGAGATTAGAAAAACAATGGACTCCTTGAATGAGCAATATAGGAAAGACATAGATCACATGAAGCAGACTCAAAGAGATACACAGGAACTTAAAACCTCAGCGACAAACTGGCAAAGCCATTGGAATGAAAATGAAGATAGAGTTTCAGATCTTGAAGATACTGTAGCAGCTAGTGAAAAGGTAAGAAAAGATCTCTTAAAAACAACTAGGGTACAGGAAAAAATAATTCAACATCTACAAGATGAAGCAAATATGAACAATATGAGATTAATAGACATCAATGAGAAAAGAGTTAGTACAAATGATATAA
The DNA here is from genome assembly GCA_004027025.1 of Myocastor coypus. Taxonomy (NCBI): domain Eukaryota; kingdom Metazoa; phylum Chordata; class Mammalia; order Rodentia; family Myocastoridae; genus Myocastor; species Myocastor coypus. Next base: position 18,606 of record PVJA010029927.1, read on the forward strand.
AAAGGAATATAAGCAGAATAGCAGAAAACTTTGCAAATATGGGGAAACGATTTTCACATTCAAGTGACTGAAGCATATAGAACTCCAAATAACATCAACCCAATTAAAAACACACCCAAGCCAGTCATGGTGGCGCACGCCTGTAATCCCAGCACTCGGGAGGCTGAGGCAGGAGGATTGGTGTGAGCTCGAGACCAGCCTGGGCTACAAAAGTGAGCACAAGGCCAGCCTGAACTGCACAGCGAGACCCTGTCTCAAAAAAAAAACCACACACACACACACAGACATATGATAGTCAAGATTACAAAAATCCAGCACAAGAATAATATATTAAAAGCTGCTAGAGAAAAGAAACAGATCACATTTAAAGGAAAACCCATCAGAATAATGGCAGATTTCTCTTCATAAACCATGAAGTCAAGAAAAGCATGGATCAGAGTTCCTCAAGTCCTTCATGAAAACAAATCCCAGCCCATACTGCTATATCCTGCAAAACTCTTTTTCAAGTTTGGTGGAGAAATAAAGTACTTCCATGACAAAGAACAGCTAAAGAATTTCATGATGACAAAGCCAACCCTACATAGACTGCTAAAAGATATTCTAGAGAGGGACCAAAATGACCAGAACTCCACAAATGAGAATTGAAAGAATCCACCCAACAGGGAAAACAATTAAACACAGAAGATAAGGTAACCAATAGCAGATAAATAACATGGCAAGCATAAATCAATATCTCTCAATTATAACCATCAGTGTAAATGGTTTCAATTCACCAATTAAAAGAAATAGACTGGTACAGTGAATTAGCAAGGAAAACCAGTAATATACTGTATACAAGAAACACACTTAACTCATAAAGAAATTCATAGGCTGAAAGTCAAAGGATAGAAAATAATATTACATGCTCCAGTCCCTCAGAAAAAAGCAGGGGTAGCAATCCTATTCTCAGACAGTCTCAACTTCAAACCAGGAATGATCAAATGAGATAAAGAAGGCCACTACTTACTCTTAGGGGAAAAATTCAAAAGGAAGAGATAACCTTTATAAATATGTATGCACCCAACATGGGAGCACCCAGCTGTATAAGACAAATCTTAATGGATATGAAAACTCTAATATCTGATGCAACAATCCTAACAGGAGACCTTAACATTCCCTTATCCCAAAAGGATAGGTAGAGCAGACAAAAAGTTAGCAAGGAAATAATAGAACTGAACCAGCACTTGGAACAAATGGATTTAGTGGACATACACAGAGTTCTACCCAGCCACTTCTGAATGCAATTTTTTTCAGCTGCTCAGGGGACATTTTCTAAAATAGACCACATACTAGCTCATAGGTCATGCTAATGTATATGCAAGAAAACAGAAATTATCCCACGCATATCATCTGACCATAATACAATGAAACTGGAAATAAATGACAAAAGAAAGCACAAAAACACTATAAACACATGGAAATTAAACAGCACCCTCCTCAGCAACCAATGGGTTACAGATGAAATTAAATAATATCTACAATTTAATGAAAATTCAAGCAAAACTTATCAGAATTTATGGGATGCAATGAAAGCAATTCTTAGAGGGAAATTGATAGCTCTGAATTCACACATTAAGAAAACTGAATGGGAACAGATACTCTAATGTTGCATCTCGATCATCTAGAAAAGGAAGAGCAAATCAAACCCAAACTCAAAGATGGGAGAAAATTATAAAGATCAGAGCAGAAATTAATTCAATCAAGATAATGAAAACAATACAAAGAATTAATGAATCAAAAGGCTGGTTCTTTGAAAATTAAATAAAATTGATAAGCCCCTTGCTAACCTCATCAAAAAGAAGAAAGAAAAGACTCAAATTCAAGCAATAAGGAATGAAAAAGTCAAAATTACCACAGACCCAGTGAAGATTACGAAGATCATTAATAGCTACTTTGAGAATCTTCACTCTCACAGAATTGAAGATGCAGATGAAATGGACAAATTCCTAGAAAAGTACAAATTACCAAAACTGAATCAAGAAGATAGAAGAACTCTCAATAACCCAATATAGTCATACGTTGACCTGAGAATAGAGAAAGTTATAATGGGCAAAGTAGTAGTATTGAACACTTATCTTTTTTTTTTTTTTTTTTTTGTCTTTTTGAGACAGGGTCTCGCTATACAGTTCAGTCTGGCCTTAAGCTCACTTTTATTGCCCAGGCTGGTCTTGAACTCGCACCGATACTCCTGCCTCAGCCTCCTGAGTGCTGGGATTACAGGTGTGCACCACCACGCCTGGCTATTGAACACTTATCTTGATTGGTTTTAAAAATATAGCCCTCCTTAGCAGAATCTTGATTTGTTAAGCTTGATAGAGTGGGAAATAAATGCATTCTACATGAAAACAGAGTTCTTTATCTTCGATTTATTATTAAGGTGTCAGTTCCAAACCCTTTCTCTACTCTCTTTTCTTCTATGACTTTTCCTTTCTGCTTTTTCTGTTTCTCTGTTATTCTTCTATTCCACTTTTCCGCAACTTTCATATTTTTCCCATGTGGAAAAATATCTACAATGTTAGCTGACATGTAGTGAACAAAACACCAAACTTGGCATACAACTTCCTGAATTGAAATGTCAATTCTCTAAGCTTCATTTCCTTGTCTATAAGATGAAGATAATGATGCTTTTTCTTGGAGTTCATTAATAGTTACTGACTGCTACAGTGCACTGAACACTATGCAAGGCAATGGGGACACAACTATGAACACTAGTAACTACATGTCAACAATGGGGAGGGCTTCTCCGGATGACAGAATCCTGTCACAACAGTAGTAGAAGAGCATGCCCTCCTACTTAAGCAAGAGGCTTAAGGTACCACAGTAAACCAAAGCAATAAAAGAACACTGTGTACTATAAAATTGTATAGAAATAAAAGTATAGTCATCTATATTCTGATTGATTTCTCCTCTCTTTTCTTTGCCTAATTCCATTTTCCATTCTCTCTCTCTCTCTCTCTCTCTCTCTCTCTCTCTCTCTCTCTCTCTCTCTCTCTCTGTCTTTTTGAGACAGGGTCTCATTAGCCTTGAGAGCTCACTTTTGTAGCCCAGGCTGGTCTTGAACTTGCCCTGATCCTCCTGCCTCAGCCTCCTGAGTGCTAAGATTACAGGCATGCACCACCAGGCCCAGACCCCTAATTCCATTTTCTTTATTTATTTTTATTTTATACCCCTATTCTTGGTTATTAAACATACATAAATAAGCTGTGGAGATAGCTCAGCAATCTAAGTGCCTGCCTGGCAAGCTCAAGGACCCAAGTTAAATGTGTAGTACCACATGCCTTGAAGGCCCTGGCATCTTGGGTGCACTGTTCCAGCCACCAAAATAGGGCCTGGTGGTGCATGCCTATAATCCCAGCACTGGGGAGGCTCAGACAGGAGGATCACTTGAAGTCCCAGCTGTGTAGCAAGACCCTGTACCAAATAAATAAATAAATTTCAAAATTTTAAAAATAAATAAATAAAACCATGTTGACTTCTGAGTCTTCAGGTATGGGCCTTTATAATTTAGAATATTCAGATTTGAGGTATTGGGCCCCCTTCCCTGTTTTTCATTAAAGAAGCTGAACCTTGGATACTAACCAAAGTATTTGTTCAGTGAAAAAGAATTGTTCCCATCAAATATGAATAAAATCTCTGCATATTTTCATTGTAAAAAAAATATAAAATAAATAAATAAATAAAACCAAAAATAAATTAATAAATAAAAGTTTTTAAAGATACATAAACACAAAAGTTCTCAGCAAACATTTAGGAGAGATGGGATAAACTATATAACTGGATGATATGGAAATTAAGATTAAATCTTTAAGGATTTTTAACATAAACCCATATCATCTCAGACCATTGACATAAAATTAACTATGGAACCATAAAGACTTCAGAGGAGTACAAGGAGGTCATCCCGAATAGCCCAAGGACTACACTGTCCTCTTGCCCCAAAAAATCCGTGGAGGGGGAGCACAGGACCACAGTGGCATGATGGGATTGTACGGTGCAGGGAGGCCTCAAAGTATATGACAGAAACTGCAAATCACAGTAGAAGTCGAGGAGAATAGGGAGTCACTTGCCCACTGAGGCCACGTGGACACGGGAGCAATGTACATCAAAAGCAAAATTATTCATGGCCTTTGACCTCATAACAGAACCATTATAAAGTTTTTCATACATAGATGCACACCCGTGGCTTGTTTTCAAATGCTGAAGAGTTAGAAACAAGCCAAAGCTCAACACCTGAAGTCACAGTGAAATGAACTATGACATAATGAAATAGACAGCCACTTCCATCTACCTCTTGAGCAGCACTTCATGATAAGGAAACTGTTCTGGACATAATATTACATTCAAAAAATGGGGCAAGTAACTGTACATACAATATTTTCATTTTATTAAAAATATATCTGCATGTGTGTGCACAGAGAAAAAAACTAGAAGGAAAAACATCAAAATGTCAACAGTGAGCCGGGCGTGGTGGCACATGCCTATAATCCCTGCACTTGGGAGGTTGAGGCAGGAGGATCAGTGTGAGTTCGAGACCAGCCTGGGCTACAAAAGTGAGCTCAAGGCCAGTCTGAACTGCATACTGAAACCCTGTCTCAAAAACACACACACACACAAAAAAAAAATGTCAACAGTGGTGGAATGGCAAGAACTCTTATTCCTCTCCCTAAGCTTTTCTTCATATTCCAAGTTTATAATAAACACAGAAATTCTTAGCCAAGATCTTTTCTAGAAAATGAGGTCAAAGTTGAATTTTGAAATCTGTAAGCTTTCAGAACTATTTTCCTGTATTTCATGCTCTAGCTAGTAATGCTCTTTAAAAGAAACCAATAAAGAACCTTTTTTACTAGGAGCTCAGAACACCTAGGGAACAAGCTGCTATTTTAAGGGATTAGTGATTAAGTCACCTACTGGGAACAGGTGTCAGCTTAGCAGAGAATGGCATGGTGGCCTCCTCCACCCCCAAGAGCAGAGGACCTCCTATTGCCCTTCCACCCTTTCTGCTCCAGCACTCACCTTTGAGAATGGCAGATTGTAAGGGCTTTTGCCCTTGATCCATCATCTGCAAGTTTACCTCTGTTACGCCCTTCCTCTGTGGCATGCCATTAGGAAAGCAAATAGGTGGGAAAGGCCAATTTATTAAACTTAACAAATATTCCGTGGATGGCTAGAGAGGCTGATCCGCATAAAAGAGCTCTTTCTAAAATAAGCACTGGGACCCCTTCATGTAAAAGTCTCTTTTATCCCCTTGCCTCTTTCTTTCTTTCTTTTTTTTTTTTCAACGAGTTAATTAGCATCAAATTCAACAAGTGCATCCCTGACAAGTAGTTGGATCCCAGAGCACTACCCTGTCTTTCCGTCTTTGTGGTTTTGGGGCTATAAGGAACTTGAGAAGCATTTTGTTTGGGGAGAAACAGAAGCAACATGAGGACAGTGTTAATCATTTGCAAATATTGCGCTACATTTCCTAGCCCGCAAGCCTATACCTTCTATGTTCTCATTCTAAATATAGTGCGGGGGGGGGGGGGAAGCTTTTGCTTGTCTTTTGCTCAACACACACACACACACACACACACACACAAGCTTTAGCTTGTTCTGAGCTTCAGCCTTCTCGACACTTTGAACTGTACAACAGGCCTGGGCCAGCCACTGGATATCAGCACACACCATCCCTATGGGATTATGTTTACTTCATTGCATGAAAAATGTAAAATATTTTTGTTCGACCTCCAGATCTTATACCCTACTGTGTAGGTCTCAAAACTTATGCGCCCCTTTCCTAACCCAGTTACTAGATGCTTCCGTGAGAAAATGTCTGTTTCCATACCTCTCCTGCACCGTTAGTGGTTTCTCCTTCAAGAAAACTGGCTTGCCTGTTTTATTAGGCCAATTTCTTCTCAGCCCTTCACATTTTGGGTGGAATCTCTCCATTAGGTAGGTGTTTCCAGTCAAACAGGTCTTCCCAGGTCTAGTGCAGAGTACTCAGGAATCTCTGCCAAAAGGGCTGTATCAAAGGCCACAATCTAGAAGAGCCTGATAGTGAATGCCGGGTGTTCCAATACTTCAATTTTTGTTCCTTATTATTCTTGACAAGTGGAAACCTTTAATATGGAATGCGGCATATTTATGGCCTCTCTCCACCTCGGCTGTTACCTCTCTGTCATGTTTCCTAAAGGAGTCTCCAAAGCCAATGGGGATAATCTCCAAGGTTCCTCAGCCTCCGGCACACACTGCTAGCACGACTCTTGCAAGTATCGATCAAGAGTACTGACAGATCTGGCGACGATGAGCCCCAGCCTGCTGGCCTGCATGCTCCAGCAAGGCTGCTCAGCCCTCTCCCTGTGTCAGGCCCCAGGGCTCCCCAGGAGAGAATTCATCACCAAACTCAATGACTCACTCACCTCTCTCTCCCTGGGTGGGAGCAGTCTTCCTGACTCCTGCCAGTGCCAGAGGGGACTAGCCACACTCCCTTGACTCCTGCTGCGGCCATCTAGGCAAAGTCACTGCCTGGGCCTCAAGACAACACTTGTCCTCTACCAGGCCCTGCTGGGTCACTGGGTTGTTGTCCCTCCCACAATCCTTGGAGTTGGACTGTGACTCCTCCATTTCTCCGTTTGTTTGTTTGCTTGTTTGTTTGCTGCCTGGCATGTTTCTCACACTACATAGCTACCCTTTCCTATAAGCAGTGTTGGGGGGGGGGTCCCCTTCAAGCCTTTCACTCCTGGGGCTGGTCATGTCCAGGGCTTGGTGAGCATGGCAGATAGAGTTTATGACACCTCTTGGGGTTGTCAGACCTTGGTCTAGAGTCCTTGTAATTCTCCAGGCACAAAGTGCTTGTTCACCACGAGGTTCTTTAGAAATTGGTTCAGATCTCTCCTAAGAGAATAGCTTTTCAAACATCTTAATCAACATCAAGCAGCTGCCTCTTGTGCTAATAATAATTAGCTCTAGCAAGTTCTCTCTTTCAATATTTGAATAAAACAAAAGCAAAACAAAAACCAGGAACATCTCACTCTCACAACAGGGCTGGTTTCTACTGCATCGCCTCCCACTAGTGCCCTTGCAGTGGCTGCAACGGCAGGCTCCCTGCAAGATTCTCAAACCCTATCATCCTCATGTCCCACCTCTCCCTCAAGGACCTCCCCACTCTCACCTCTGCGGTCCTAAAATTGTAGATACAGATGGATTTTAAGACATTTTTATCAGTCCCATTTTTTATCCATAGCAGTGCACAAGTTTTCCTTCAGACTTAGAGGTGGAAAGTGTGACTTTATTGCATTATAGTGAGCTCTGTTTTTACATTCTCATTTCTTCTTACTTTTACCAATGTACAATCCCTATCTTTTAATGGGCCTTTTGTCTCAGGTCCTTTAGTTTGGGATCTTCCCAATGCTCTCTGTTCCACAATTTAAGTTCAGGTAGGTGTATATGAAGTGCAGCTTAGGAAGGAAGGAAGAAGGAAGGAAGGAAGGAAGGAAGGAAGGAAGGAAGGAAGGAAGGGGAGGG
>PVJA010029928.1:0-14103 GCA_004027025.1 Myocastor coypus
ATTCCAGGACTACATGGAAACTAAACAGCACTCTTCTCAACAACCAATGGGTCACAGATGAAATTAAAGAAGAAATAAAACAGTATCTACAATTTAATGAAAATTCAAACACAACCTACCGGAATTTGTGGGATGCAATGAAAGCAGTTCTCAGAGGGAAATTCATAGCTCTGAACTCACACATTAAGAAAACAGAAGGCGAACAAAGAAACAATCTTACACAACACTTAAACCGACTAGAAGCGGAAGAACAAACGAAATCCAAAGCCCGAAGGCGGGAGGAAATTATAAAGATTAGAGCAGAAATCAATTCAATTGAGACAAAGAAAACAATACAAAGAATTACTAAATCCAAAAGCTGGTTCTTTGAAAGATTAAATAAGATTGATAAGCACAGGCTGGCTCACTTGTAAGCAACAGATACTTCTCACAGTACTAAAGGCTGCAAGTTCAAGGTCCAGGACTGGCAGTGTCTTGTGAGGGCAGGTTCCTGATCCACAGCCATCTTTTTCCACATGGCAGGAAGGGCAAGTGGTCTTTCCAGAGCCTCTTTTATAAGGACATTAATCCCACTCAAGAAGTCCCTGCCTGCCTTCAAACTAACCACATTCTAAAATAATATCACATGAGCTGTGCAGGTGTTTGCTCCTACATGCCTAAAGGCAAAGAGGCTGAAACAGGCCCTCAGAGGACTGAGGTTTAGTAGAACTAGTGTTTGACTCCTGCCCAGGCAATTTAAAGAGCAGGAAGACTGGAGGGCTGAACAGCCATTTGGCCAGCAAAGCCAGCAGATTGCTGTTATGCTGGCATTGCACAAAACTCAGAATTTGTTTCTTATGGGCATAGATGTGGACCCCTTAGAGACCACTGTTGTGATTTAACACCAAAACAAGCATGTCAACCAGGTGAGCATGACTTCCATAAGGAGAGACATGTTTTTTTTTTTAGCAGTACTGGGGGTTGTACCCACAGTCAGTCTAAATCCAGATCTTTTTATTTTTTCACTTAAGAAAAGGGTCTTGCTAAGTTGACTAGAATGGGCTCAAATTTATGAGTCTCTGGTCTCAGCCTCCCAGAGTGCTGGGGTTATAGATACACTTAGCTAGGCCTGGCTTTTTAAGTAAAATATTTATCATTATGAGAAACAGACAAAAAGCTTGAAATTTTTATAATAACATATCTCATATCTAAATTTTATCTGATATAAACAATTACTTTTTTCTAATCACTTGAAAATACTATGATGTATTAAAATGGTAGAATATTTTCTTAATGCAACCTTTTCATACCTATCACTCTTAAGGCAACTATTATTTTTATTTTTATCTATTTATTTATTTTTTAATATGGAATGCTTCACAAATTTGTGCATCATCCTTGCACAGAGGCCATGCTAATCTCCTCTGTATCATTACAACTTGAGTATATGTGCTGCCAAAGTGAGTATGACTATTGCTTTTAAAATACCTTCATTCTTTTGGTTTAAACTTTTTAAACAAAAGTAAGTCCTGAAAGTCAAGTTTTTGTTGCTTATTTTGAACTTTATTTTATATTAATATGTTTTGCATGTAATCTTGCTGTTTTTCTGCCTCTCATATTTGTGTTCTATATACTACTTTTAGGCTTGTTGGTTTGTTTTGCATTCTGTGATGTAAGGTGTAGTATGTCAGTTTAACACTTAGAGTTGAAGTTTGAGTCCATGACCTGGTCTTCACAGAATTAATGTCAAGCTGAGAGAGTAAACATAGTAGGAAAATGATGCTTTCAGAAGTATGAAAAAGAAAGCCTTCAGAGCATCATTAGCTTAATAAATAAACCTATTATGTGCTTAGTAAGGGACAACGAAGTATGGGGCCTTAACTTTAAGTTTACTATTTAGTTGATGGTTGAACATTAAGTGCATCTTAATCAACTGGCTTATACAATTAAAAAAAGAGCTGAGTAAATGAATGACTCAGTGAACCTGAGAAATATACCATGTAGTGGTGAAAATGAGGACACTAGGGGCTTGGGTGGAAGAGTAGCCATCATGGGGAAAGCAGCTGAACCTGCAGAGAGGAAGTGGGCCAGGGCTATTTCTCTCAAAGGAGAGAAAGTTTCAGATAATTTGTGGTGAAGAGACCACAGGCTCTGGAAAGGTTATAGGTCTGTAGGATGATTTTATTATCCAGACCCTCACTTTCTAAAAGGAGGCCTCCACTGTAAGTAGGGAGGGGAAGATGGGTTGAAGTGGGGAGATGGGATTGGGAAACAGAGAAGAATCAAAATACATTGTGTACAGGTACAAATTGCCTATGGTGAATATAATCATTGTGGATATCTAAAATGTACCAATAAACCTAAGAAAACAGGCGTTTCTTAACCATTTATTGATATTTCCTTCACCCTGATCATTCTGAATACTTTTACCCTGCTTTATTTCCTACCTAGCTTTTATTGTGATCTCAATTTTGTTTTTAATACCTTTTGCTACTTATTTGTCTCCCTATTCCATTTCTGTACCTTTTGTAAAAATATAAGCTCCATGAGGCTAGGGAGTGTTTATCTGTCTTGGTTACTACTTTGTACCCCATGTCTAGAACTGAGATATCTACTACACTAGCCATTAGCTATATAAATTAGAATGAACTAAAATAGAAATGTCCTAGAAAGAAGCAAGGAAGTCTAATAGACTGTCAATATCAATGATCTCAATTACTCAATCAAAAGAAACAGGTTGGTATAATAGATCAAGAAACAAAACTATATGACTTGCTGTATACAAGAAGCACAATTAATTAAAAATAATTCACAGATTAAAATTAAAGAATGGAAAACAATGTTTCATGCAATGGACTTACCCGCCCCCTGAAAAAAAAGCAGGAGTTGCTATTCTATCTTCAGAATTTCAGCCAAAACTGGTCAGAAGAGGCAAAGAAGGCTACTACATGTTGGTTAAGGGAATAATTTGACAAGAAGAAGTAACGATTCTAAACATATATGAATGAAACACTGGCATGTCCAACTTCATAAAATAGCTAGACATAAAAATCAGAAAATTCCAACATTATTATAGCAGGTGATCTCAATACCTGAGTAACAAAATGATTAATTAGACAAAAAAATCAACAAGAAAACATCAGAATTGAGCCAACACTTTGAATAAATGATTAATAGATATCTAAAGAGTGTTTCACCCAAGAGCAACAGAATACCTATGTTTCTCAGAAGCACATGAGATTTCTCCAAAATATATGACCTTGTGGAATTCATTGTGAATCTACAATGAATTCTTAAGTGTGCTTAAGTAAATGTGAAAGTGCATACTATCAGGTATAGTACAATGAAACTAAAAATCAGTGGCTAAAAAAATAATAAAAAATCATGTAAATTCATGGAAACTAAATAGTATCTTCTTGAATAATCAATGGTTCATAGAAGAAATCAAAAAAGAAATTGGAAAAGATTGACATCCAAGATTGCTCATGACCCTGAGGGAGTGAGAAGAATCATTAATCCGACTACTACTGGACAGCTAACTGATAAAGTTCTGTTCTGTATTCACTCCTGCTTGCTATGTGACTCGCTTTCCCATTTGGTCCTGGACTTAATCAATTTTACCTGAGCAATGGTGCTTGTACCCTCATTGGCTGACCATAGCTTTGTCCATCTCATGCCCACCTAAGTGAGTTTCCATGATTTTCACCTTAGACCCGCCTCACCACATGGTTTTCCTCTATAAAAGTCCCTGGAAGAGACACCTTCGGGGGGACACCCACTTGAGACCCCATCCTGTCCCTCTCTTTGACAGGAGCTTTCTTTCCCTCAATAAATATGTTCTGCTCAGTAAAACAAAAAAGAAAAGAAATTGGAAAGTTCTTAGAACCTAACACTAATACTAGTATAACTACCATGACCTATAAGGTACAATGTAGGCAGTCCTAAGAAGGAAGTCGAGCCTGGTGTGGTGGTGCATGTCTATAATCCCAGCACCTGGGAGGCTGAGGCACAAGGAATGGTGTGAGTTCAAGACCAGCTTGAGCTACAAAAATGAGCTTGAGGCCAGCCTGAACTGCATAGCGAGACCCTGTCTGAAAAAGACCAGAAAAAGAAAACAAAAACAAAAACAAAAAACAAACAAAGAAAAGAAGGAAGTCAATACCTGTGAATGCCCTCCTCAGAGAAACAGAGAGCCCAAATAAATAATCTTATGTTACACTTCAAGGTCCTAGAAGAACAACAATAATCCAAATCCAAAATTAACAGAAGTAAAGAAATTACAAACATCAGAACAGAAATTAATGAAATTGAAACTAAAAACACTACAAAGAATTAATGAAAGAATGAACAAAAATAGACAAATCCTTACTTAACTTTACCAAACAAAAGAATGAACATAGATTAATGCAATCAGAAATTTAATAGGGTAAAATCACAATTCAGATAATCAAAATCCAGAAAGTATTGTTGATTTTGAGAAGCTATAGTCTAACAAATTGGAGAAATCAGAAGAAATTAATATTTATTTATTTATTTACTTATTTATTTTGCAGTACCAGGGATTGAACTCAGGACCCTGCACTTGTCAGGCAGGTGCTTATTCTACTGAGCTATCTCTCTGACCCAAAATAATAGATTTTTAGATACACATGATTTACCAAAGCTAACCAAAAAGATATAAAAATCCTGAAAAATCCAATAACAGCCAATGAAATTAAAGCTTTACAAAAACTACCCACCAAGAGAAAAGCTTTGGTTCCTGTGCATTCACATTGAATTCTACAAGAAACTGCAGGAAGATCTAGTGCCACTACTCCTTAAATTTTTAAAGGGAAGCATTATTTCTACAGGTATTCCTTGATGCTATTTCCCTGATTCCAAAGCCATAAAAGTATGCAATCAACAAAGAGAACTAAGGCTAGCCAGATAGCTCAGTGGATTAAAGCACCTGCTTAGGCGAAGTGCAGGGACTGGGGTTCAAATCCTGGCACTGCATGTTGAGCTGGCACCATACATGTTTATAGATATATACAAAAATGTTGTTTTCTTGGTTACTGTGTTTATGCTATTATCTAAGACCACTATAAAGAACTTAGCATGGAAGACTATGTTAAAATCAAGTCCCAAATGGGAAATAGAGGGTAGAGCCAAGATACAGCAGATAGAGTTTAAATACTCTACCTTTGCTCAGTGTCTTAGTTACTTTTTACTCCTTGCTGCAACAAATACCCAACACTCCAAATGAAGAAAGGAAACGTTTATTTAGTTCACAGTTACTAGAAGTTTCAGTCCATACTTGGCCTGCTCCAAGGCAGAGAGGAACATAGCAGAGAGCAACACTTCATGGCGGTGGAACAGCAACAATGGCGACAGAGGCAACAGAACAACCAGGCGAGCAGAGAGCAACAGCAGCTTCAGTCTGTCTCTCTGTCTCTCTTTATATTACATTCAGTCTCTCCGGCTCAGCCTATCTGCCTTAGGCTACACCCATAATCCTAGAAGTACTTAAAACACATAATCCCAGGGATAATGGATCAAGTCTTGAACTCTAGATCAGTACTAAATCACATAATCCCAGTGACTCATGAGTCAAGTCTCAATCTATAGAAGTCCCTGCCTCATGACTGCATGAGGCTTTGGGGGGGGACAACTAGACATAAACCATAACACTCAGTTAGATAAAAAAGAAAAAAGTTCTTTTAAATTGCAAGTAGTTGGTTCCAAGCAGATTAGCGCTGCCCGGAAGAGGGGCAGGGAGGGCCATGTGCTCTGGGATTCCCCAGCTGTTTGTGCACCTGCATGCCAGGCCCAGCCACAGAGACTGGCACACATCTCCAATGACAGACAGTCCTGTCTCCCACATGCTTATGTGCCAGCTGCTTCATCCTCAGGTGAGGAAAGTTCCAGCTCCTTCATCCTCAGCTTCTATCATCTAAAGAGGAATCTTGTAGAAATGAGGCCTTGTTAGGGCACTGGGGACATCACTCTTACAAAAGATGAATGCAGTCTTTGAGAGACCCTAGTTAGCTATTGCAAAATGGGGTCTTTATAAAGAGGCCACTCCACTAGCCTCATTGATTGGCACAGACCTCCTTCCCTCCTGTTTCTCCACCAAATTTTGATGCAGTGACAGGACACCCCCTGTCTTAGCTACTTTTCACTCGTTGCTGGGACAAATATCCGACACTCAAAATGAAGGAAGGAAAGGTTTATTTAGCTCACAGTTACTGGAGGTTTCAGTCCATATTCGGCTGGCCCAAGGCTGAATGGAACAGGGCAGAGAGCATCCAGTTCATGGCGGTGGAACAGCAACAAAATGGTGGCAGAGGCAGCAAATCAATTAAGGAAGCAGAACACAACTTGAGTCTGTCTCTCTGACTCTCTTTATATTGCATTCAGGCTCTCTGCCTTAGGATATCTGCCCTAGACCACACCTGTAGTCTCAGCCTTACTCAGACTGATAATCCCATCAGTACTAAAATACAATCCCGGGGATCACGAAATCAAGTCTCAATCTATAGAAGCTATGCCCCATGGTTGCATGAGGCTTTGGGGCAACAACTAGACATAAACCATAACACCGCCCAATATCATTACATTTCTTTACTGTTGGGTGTAGGTGTAGTTAATTACTTGGAATCAGGCTGGTCCTTTTGAGGCTTACTTTTAATCTTTCTTGGGAGGATTCCATAAAGTCTTTGGGATCAATTGAGCCCTGCTCCTAAGGCAACATATTTCTGAGGATTCTTCTGAGGTTCTGTGTCTCCAAGATGGCAGTTGGGAACACAAATTTTGACCTTGTACGAGCTCTAGTGCTTGTCTGGCCCACTCCTTTCTGGGATCACCCTTTGTCTGGTTCCTCTTTCCTGAGGTCAATACTCAGCTGAAGGATTGAGGGGCAACTTCTTAAGAGTCCTGGAACCCTTTCCTTGGGCCATCTTCTCCTGTTTGGTCCAACAAATTCTGGTCATCTGGATTTTGCACCTGTTATTCCACCTTGGTCCAAAGCAGATGCTCTCCAAAAATATCTTAGTATTTAAAGACATTCATTTGTATATGATTAATTGTTTTCAATATTTTGCTGATACTATGCTGAAATAAGTAGCTTTGTTTTCCTATTTATATTTCTGTACAATAGATGTCTAGAATTGGAGTTGCTAAGTCAAAAGGCACACACACTTCAAGTTTTGATATGTGTTAACTGTGAGTGGCTTGAATTTTCACCTAACTTTAACCCAACAAGTTAAATTGCCATTGTGGGTACTGACAGAAAGACATGAGATTAAGAACCTTATGTCACAAAGTATGACCACTAGGAACAAGGTTGACATATTCATAAGGAATTTTTAAAAATTTTAGAGTATTATTATATTGGACAGGTTTGCCTTGCACTCCTGGTCTCAAGCATTCTTCTTGCCTCAGTTTCCTGAGTCACCTACACCACAACTAATTATTATTTTAACATACTTGGTTGTTGCAGGGCCTTACTATGCAATCTGGACTCATGGTGATTCTCCTGCTTTCAGCTTCCCCAGCACTGGAATTACAGGCATTTGCTACCACACCTAAACACCGTGGCCAGCTCAATGGTCCCTGAGCTTGCCTAAGCAAGTGCTTAGTCCACTGAGCTATCTTACCGGCCCTTGCTACCACTCCTGATGCAGACTCAGAGATATTTTTAGGAAATAGAAAATTTTGTGGTGGGTAGTAAATCACAGTTTTTGCTACAGAATTTTTGTAGATCCTTGACCTTTTTTTTACTGCCCTTATGTATAGCTAAAGAAGCAG
Source organism: Myocastor coypus (assembly GCA_004027025.1). Classification (NCBI taxonomy): domain Eukaryota; kingdom Metazoa; phylum Chordata; class Mammalia; order Rodentia; family Myocastoridae; genus Myocastor; species Myocastor coypus. The sequence goes on from PVJA010029928.1 coordinate 7,768, forward strand.
CGTAATTGGAGATGGAAGCCCTGGAGTGTGGCATCCTCAGCCATAACATGCAAGGATGCTGGGGGCAGTGGTCAGCACCTGCCAAACAAGATTGTCACATGTCCTTAGACAGGCCAACCAAATTTAAACCAGCCTTGAAAACTGTAGTTATACTGACGGCTGTGTTGCAGATTAGGGAATATCATCAACATTTGTAATTTAGCCAGCTTGGTGGGTGAAAGATGATTTACGTGGTTTTGTTTTTAAATTTCACTGATATTATTGTGAAAGTTTCATCTGTGAAGTTCTTTAAAACGCTCAGACGTTTCCTAGTCCTGGCTCTGGAAAACGAAGGAAGAGCACCACTTATTTGGCCTGTTTGTGTCAGAGTTCGGGCCTGAGCACTTGCACTAGCTATTACCCTGGACTGGAGGATTGTGACACCATCTATCCGCTGTGCTGTGTGGATCCTTGTCATGGAGGGTTGTGATTCCATCCCCTCTCTACCTGGCTCCAAAAGGGCCAGGTGTCACAGCACAATGGCATTACCTGGAGTACAAAGTAAGAAGAGGGCAAAGGAGGAGGGAGGAGGAGAAACAGGATCAGGAAGGGGAAGAGTGCAACAGGGGGTGGAATGAGGAAGCTAGAAGAGGGAGCAGGGACACAGCCGCCACAGCTCAGTAGGCAGAGGTACACACGTCCTTCTGTTTCTCAGAGAACCAAGTCTGGCGGCTCCCGAGGTCCAAAGCCCGCAAGGCCGCGCGGCAGCCTCTCCGCACTTCACGTGCAGACGAGCCGGTGCGCGCCATAAGTGCTGGCATCCCGACAGCGCAACTCAGCACGCGACAACACCGCGGGGCCCTCCGTGTACACTGATTTTAAGCGTACGGTAGAACACAAACGCTGTACTGGGCCAGTGCTACCACTTCCCGTCAGGTCCAGCGCCAAGATCTTCGCTAGGAGCCCAAGGGATGGCTCCCAGACCGCGGCGCACCCCACCCGAGTCCCAGTCTTGCTCCGCCCGCGCGTGTGCAGTTACCCAGGCGCACCGCCCCTCCGAGGCCCCGCCTCTCCCTCCGTCACTAGCCTCTGTCCTCTGGCGCGCGCCCGGCTGCTGGCGCTCGCGGACATGGCGACGTCGGCGGCAGGCGCTGTGGTGATCCTTGGCAGGTAAAGGCGCGGAGTGCGCGGGCCCGGAGCCGCGCAGGCGCCGTGCTGTGGCTGTCACGGTGGTCCCAAGTAGCCTCCCAGAACCTGCAGATCCTCGTGCCAAGTGTGCAAGTCTGTTGCATGCGTGGGCTACGGCCCAGTGCAGATCTGAGTGATGGGGGCCACACTGGGCTCGGCTCGGGCGGGCTGCAGCGGTCCACGAGGCTGCTGTTCCCGCTGTTTGGTAGCGGAGACTGGCGAAGGAAGAGGCGTTCAGTTAACAGTCTCAGGCCACCCCAACCGATTTCTAGGGTGTGTGCCCATGCCCTTTTATTTTTATTACTGCTATTTTAAAACTTGGGGCGTTTATGTGTACCTTTTCATCAGTGGGCTATCTTCGCAGTTCTGACAACGTGTTAATACTTGCAGTTGATGGTTCACGGCACGGGCGGGGGATAGGGGGCTGCTGGTGATTCTGTGTGCCTTGGAGCCCACTCCGCAATCACATCAGTTCACAGTCCTCCCTGAAACCAGGGTCAAGGTCAGGTTTTCCTGCAGAGCCCATAAGAAAAGAGCTCCAGGACACCTGGTGCTAGCTTTCTTTTGCTGGCACAGCAGTGGAAATGCCCTGGGCCTTTGTCCTTTCCGGGCCTGTGGGTGCTAAGTACACTTTGCACTCCGACCTTAATTATGTCTGTCTTGCATTTTTCTTATGTAGGTTTGGGGTTAGAGCTTTGCCTATTTCTGCTCACACCTTGGACCTGTGTTCTGCCTGCCTAATGAATGTTAGCTGTATTTGCTGATTAGACATCTGGCTTGTGAATGACTCAGTCTCCAGAGTCTCAATTAGGTTCTTTCTCGTTCCTTGAGTGACTTTGACAAAGAAGAGTATTGGAAACTTTCAGGATGACAGGAGTGACTGAGGCCTCAGTTTCTTTCCTTCTTGAATCCTGTCTTTCCCTCACCCTGGTACTTCTACCACATTCAGCTCTGCTTCTGGACATGCTGGTTTCTTGTGCTTTCCCCTACCTCTCTCCCCCTTGTTCTCCCCTCTCCTTCCCAGCTTCCCTTCTTTCTTGACCATGCCGATGTCCCTCACTTTCTTTCCACCTTACCCTTTCTCCCTCCTTGCTCTTACTGTGTTTCTCTTTCTTGGCTCCATAAGGGATACCACAGAGCACCTAAGGTATTTAACAAGTATTGCTCAGAATGTAAATTAACACCCTAAATCTTGGTTGAGTTTCATCCTTGATTTTAATACACCAGAAAAATATAGATTTAAATTTCAGCTTATTGGGCCATGGATTTCCATCGTAGGAAATACATCTGCATGAAGTATCTTGATTCCTTTTTTATCCCCAATCCTCTCCCCTCTGTTCAACCCCCTTCCCCTCATTTACAAAGCTTTGTTTCCATTTTATCCTTTTATTGTTTATTGTTTTCCTTTCTTTCCTTTCCCCTACCCCTCCCTAGTTCTTCCTTTCTAATAATTTCATCCTATTTGACAATATGTATCATACATTTTGGTCCTTATTTACTCTTTTAGTTTCTCAAATCAGGGAGATATTATGATATTTAGATATGTGTCCAATTTATTCCCTTTATGAGTATGATCTCAAGCCAAGTATATAGCTCAGCAGTACCTGCCTGGCAAGCATGAGATTGTGAATTCAATTCCTGGTACCAAAAAAAGTATAGTTTCAAGGTGTGTCCATTTACCCAGAAATGTATTCTTTTTTTTATGGCTGAGAAGCACTTCATTATATAAAAAAAAAACCTCACATCTTTCATATCCATTCCTGGGTTGTTGGGCATTTGGGTTGTTTCCAAGATTTAGCATTACAAATGATGCTTCTATGAACACAGACATGCACATATTGCTGTGGTATGATGCTTTTAATTCTTTCAGGAAGATACCCAAAAGAGGACTAGCTGGATCAAGCAGGACCTCTAATCCTAGTTTTTTGAGGAATCTCTACACTGATTCCACAGTAGTTGTACTAGTCTACACTCCCACCAACAGTAATTAAGGGTTTTTTTTCCCCACAGCCTTGCTACCATTTGCCTTTTGTTGATATCTTGATGATAGTCATTCTTTCTGGGATGAGGTAGAATCTTGGTGTTGTTTTAATTTGTATTTCTCAAATGAACAGTGTTGTAGTCAAAGGTTTACAAAGGAGAATAACACAATATAGGTCATATAGCTTATAAGATTATATTGTAATCGTCATCCAAAGAGTCATATACAAAAAAAGTATGGGAAATCCGTCCACATTCTGAAGACCATAAAATTCTGTTAAAGGCTTGGATCCCAGGATAATGTCCTGCATGAGTACAACTAGGGTCCTAGAGCCCATGACAAAGTCTCATGAAGTCTTTTTTATGGTTTTGTACTGGTAAGGCTCAAAGGTCAGTGGGGAAAGTTAGAAAGTCTGTGCCAGTGGATCTGAAGGAACTGTACCAGCAGGCTGAGGAATCTGAACTGGAGCCAGGAAGCGATATTCAAAGAAGAACAAGAGCTTCCTAAAAGGTTCCACAGCCATCCTCACCAACAGTGAGGTCCTGAGTTCCTCCAACAATGATGATGAGAACAGTTGAGTCTATATCATGAAAGAAAGTCAGCATGACAAGCTTCTCCAGGAGACTGAAAAAGTGTGCCATCAGGACAGGATCAACTCCTCCAGTAAAACCAGTAGCTCCTAACGACCTTTCTTCTCTAGTTCTGCCTCTTATGCTGCTGGCAGTGATCCACAGGTGGGCCTCCCACACCAAGCACCATGCTGGTTCAAATCAGCTGAGGGTTACAAATTGACCACCAATTGTCAATCCACTGCAACCAGTGTTGTTGAACATTTTTCATATATTTATTTGCCATTTGTATTTCTTCATCTGAGAAGTGCTTATTCATCTCAGATCTCCATTTTCTGTTTGGGTCTTTAAATTTGGGAGTTCTGATTTTTTTTTTTTTTTCTAAATCTACTCAAAAGAGAATAGGTAGAACTCTTGAACACATAAGTGTAGGTGAAGATTTTATGAATAGAACTGTAATCACATGGGAAGTAATACAAACAATCAGCAATTGGTATCTCATACTATTAAAAAGATTTAGCCCTGCCTGAAAAAAAAAAAAAATCGCCAACAGAGTACAAAGACAACCCAGAGAGTAGGAAAAATTTTTACCTAGTTGTCCTTTAGACAAAGGACTAACATATAAACATATAAAGAATTGAAAAAAATCAGGCTGGAGCTTTTAATACTGTCCACATCTGGTGGGAACTTGGGAGAAATTCTGTATACTAGGTCCTTCAGTTGTACTGGGTTCTTGTAATTGACAGGTCCCACTCATTTTCCCAACCAGCTTTGCCATGGGGCTGGTTTCTATATCAGGCCCTAAGGGTCTAGACCTGCAATGACAACTTTTAACAGAGTAGAAATGTGTATACCGAAGACAGATTTGCATTTGAATAGTGTCCTGGCTTTTGTTTTGTTAGCCTTACCTTAAACACAATTCATGTCTCAGAAAGTTTCTTATGAAAATGTACATAGTCAAGTGTGGTGATGCATGTCTGTAATCTCAGTACTCTGGGAGGCTGAGGGAGGAAGATCATGACACAATTTACTGTGTTTGTGAATCACTAAAATATAAGCTCTGTATCCATTTACACAGTTTATTGGGTGAAATTTTAGGCTTTGAAATTCTTTAAAATGGTAATCTGTCTGGGAGGGGCCCAAAATGTGCATGTGCCTGACATTGTCTTTTCTGATGCTCTATTTTTAGGGACACATTCCTTCAGGGCTCAGCCCAGGGATTATTGTCTTTAAGAAAAATTTTGCTCCTAGAACTCTCTTCTTAGAAAATGTGTTGATCAGGACTATATTTCCACCACATGTGATCTCAGTAGTCAAATATTTGAATGTTTATAACAAATTGGCAAATATAACAGAAACCTTGGTTTGTGAGCTTAATTCTATCTGGAAACATGCTTGTAATCCAAATTACTAGTATAGTAAAGGTAATTTCCCCATAAGAAATAATGGAAACTCAGGTGATTAGTACCACCAGTCCACAAATATATAAAAATGATCATAATTCTGTAATATAATACAAATAATAAAGAATATTAAATATAAAGAAAAAAAATAACCTGTATTAACCTTTGAAAACCTTCATGCTTGGTGTGAAAAAAATGAGAGGAGGGTTACTGTATAGGACAACTTTTCCTATCTCCCAGCCCTTTTCTCACAACTTTAACAGAGAACTTATACACTGACACTTCCTTTTGAGGATTTTGTGGAAATGTGACATTGGGTTGCCATTAAATTCGTGACTTGCACCACTATGGCCACATTTGCCTGTGCTTTTCTACAAAATTTTGCATGAGTTCCCACATTTTACACATGTCTATCGTCTAACTTGAAATAAGGCCATCTTCTGTCTTTTTATCTTCCGTCTCTGCAGAAGAGATCTTTCTGAGTTGGAAAAGGATCACCACCCACAATCCCAGAGCAAGATGGTGGAGGGATGAAAAGAGAGTAGGGACAAGAATCAGTGGCTTACAGCTAGGCATGGTGGCACATACCTGTAATATTAGTACTGGGGAGGCTGAGACAGGAGGATAGCCATGAGTTTGAGGCCAGCCTGGGTTACATAGTGAGTTTAAGGCCCACCTAATCTACATAGTAAGATGTTGTCTAAAGCAAACAATAAAAAACCAACCAAGCAAAAAAGGAACCATTGGCTCAGCTGTGTCATTCAGCAACATATACCACTGTCATTGCACAATATTGCTTATTTATCAAGTTAAAATTTATTAGAAATGTTTGTTCTTGCAGAATATGGAACTCTCACAGAATGTTACTAACAACCCAAGGTTTTGCTGCATATGTATATCTGAAGTGTAGTGTAAAGCTTGGGAAATTGTTTTTCCTACCAAGCAAACATGCTATGCACCAGATTCACCTTCATTATTTTTGTTTCAAAATTTTGCTTCTGAGGGGCTGGGGAGATAGCTCCGAGGCACAAGTGCCTGCCTGGCAAGTGCAACGTTGTGAGTTTGAATCCCGGTCCCGCAAAAAAAAAAAAAAAAAAAAAAAAAATTTGCTTCTGAGTGACTGTATACATTTTTGTGGTACTAGGGAAAGAACTAAAGGCCTTCATACTGAGCTACATCCCAAGTACTTTTGTACTTGGTGATAGAATCTTGCTAA